>CAHIKZ030000225.1:3190000-3270000 GCA_903632075.3 Acanthosepion pharaonis
TATTTTTACTCTGAATTTGTAATGGAAATTATTGTATTATTTCAATGCAGCGATTATTATCATTATTTATGACTATTGTTAGTGGTCAGGAATTCAAGCAAATATTATTCAATGAATGGGGCATTATGTTTTTAATGCTTGTAATAGTAGTAGTAGTAGTAATTGTAATATTAGCCCCATGAGAATTTTCTGTTCGCTACGTTTAATGATGATGCGTGCAACGTGTTGATGAAGTTCTTATTCGTTTTGAATCATTACTTCTCAAATACTTTACATTTAAGTAAACATATCCTTCACTCCGATAAGAAACATCTGGCATCAACTTTTCAGCATCATAAAACACTTTGAACTCAACGGTAATCTGCCAAAATTATTGTTACATGATATTTTGAAATTTGAAGAGACCCACGTGAAAGACGGTTGCATTTGTAAAACGTAGAATATGCGATGGTCCATCCAGTCCGTTGGCGCAAACAAGATTATGAGATTACGTCGGTGATGTTATTTTTAAATTGTATCATAATCTCTGAACTTTGAGATCAGTTTAATCAAGGCTTAATAATTATATATATATATATATATATATATATATATATATATATATATATATATATATATATATATGTATGTATGTATGTATGTATTAGAAAATATATGATGCATAATGGACAAGGTGATGTTAATATGGATGGAATGGCATGCTTTCTATCCGCTGAGGGCCGAGAATGGGCCCGATTCTCATAAAACATCAATTATCCAGCTTTTCTCTCACAAACGATTTCTTTTGAGAATTTAAATCTCATGCACATATCACATTGAAACATCTGTTCTCGTACGATCACCAAAGTAAAGCATCGTCGAAACTGGTCAATAACTAAATGGGTGACCACTGGGAAATACCAAGTACTGTAACACACACACACACACACACACACATATATATACATATATATATATGATAAATACACATTTTTAAGGTATGCTATATTTATGGTTAAAGTGCTCAATATCAGTGATAGAGTGTATGTAAATATGAAAGTGGACACTGAAGTCAATCTTCACTTTTATAATTACATTTACATTTTGCGTTTAACATGACACAGACTGTCGCCTGAGGTTCAGCATTGGATAGTGCCTTTCCTTTTATACTTATGCATTCTAGCAAGGGCTATTGTGGAGAAAATCAGATAAGGGACATACATATTTCATTTGTGCTTTCTTAAGTGTGATACTAGCCCAGTGTTGCTGCAGGCGACAAAGCCACACTGACAGATGACATTTGTTAAAGCAGGATTTTGATGGCGTCTCTGCTTCAGAGTTTAACGGAGCTGATAACGGTGCTTCAATATACTGTCTTCAAAACTCGTTAATTTAATGAAACATGTATTATGCCATTCCTTTCGGACGGTGCTTGGCTTTCCCAGGTTTTCAGATCAAACTTATGGCGTTTCAAATTGTCTTTCAATTTGTCTTTGCAGCATGAGAGTGGGCGTCCAACTGAACTCTTGGAGTCTGGTAGTACACACACACGCACACACACACGCACATACACACATACACACACACACACACACACACACACACACACATATATATATATATATATATATATATATATATATATATATATATATATATATATATATAATAGGATAAAGAATATTTATCATTCTTTTATCATTTATATCTTGATCTCTGACGAAGCTTTAATAAAGTGAAACATGTTAGATTAAGATCTGTTTCCTACTTATTCACTACTCTTATCTATACTCTCTCTCTCTCTCTCTCTCTCTCTCTCTATATCTATATATATATATATATTATAAATTGATTTATTTGAAACATGTTTTTTTTCGCTACACAGTTCTAACCATGTTTCAAAAATGGAAGCTAAAAGCTACGAATTTAATTTTGTAATTAAATTAAAGACATTATTAATGTTCTGTAAATTTACATTGGGCACTATTTTGTAAAATAAAAATATCTATAAGAACACCGGATTATATATCTTACTGTTCTTTTCTTTATATATATATATATATATATATATATATATATATATATATATATATATCAGCAGTTTGTTCACTCCCAACTTGAGAAGTTGAAGCAGGAAACTGACTCTCGTCATGCACTCTACGTCTGTGAATCAATGACAAAGACACTCAAGACAAAAGATAGTTTTCTACAGTCACTTCTAAACTATTTCTATATTATTTCTAAAATTGATATTTACGTTCCCTTGTTGGAGACTCAATAGCTTGTGAACATATTTGCTAGCTACAGAGATCTGATGAATATTTCTGCGAAAGGTAATCCCATAACGCTGACTAAATTCGCCTGATATCCACATATCTTACTGAACAGGAATTTTCTTTTAATTTAATGTATTCTGTGACAAATTATTTCTATACTTGTCATCTTTTTGAAGGCAAGATTTATAATGTATATCTAATTTATTTGCCCAATTAAAATGCCTTTTTTTATTTTTTTATTTTTTATTTTTTTTCTTTTTGTTGTTAATCATTTCATCCCAACCAAAAAAACAGCTTCAGTAATACGCAAGAGGTTACTGAAGGTGAAAAAATATAAGAAAAACCTTATTAAGGGGCAAGAACAATATACGAACAGAAATTAAGAGGAAAAAAGATAATGGCTGACATTGTATCCAATTGGTGGAAGAACAAATTTGACAGGTTAGGAAGAAGCCAGAAGAAAGTTCCACAAGTGAGAAGTTCGAGAAAAGTAGCTGTTAGCATATAACTAGCTATTTTGACTGTAAAACGATGAAGCCTTGCCGCTAGTCTAGTATTTTTTTTTTTTATTTGAAGCATTTCACAAGGCGGAATGCCACTAGCACGCAAAGAGTTACAGAGTGGGAGCAAAGGTAAAGAGGCGTAATGAGGGCAAGAATGAAGAGAAGGACAAGGAATAGGTCAGGGTATCTGGAGATGTCGACTGACATTACATTTGAATAGTCGGAGATTAGAGCTATCAGGGAAACAAGTAATAGGAAGGGAATTCCACAGGCAGGAGGTGCGAGACATGAAGCTATTATACATGAAGCGAGACATGAAGAGACGACCACATTTAACCGTTTCGACAGTGAAAGTTTGGGACCGTGATGCCAGCCTAGTAGCACGCTTAAATCCATGCAGTTTGGGAACTAGCGAAAGAAGCTCGTTGGAGCTGTTACTGTTAAAGTATTTGTAGAAAAGACAGAGGGCGGCAACGGTACGTCTGTGTGAAAGCGAGTGTAGACGAGATGCCAGATCAGGATGCTTACGTTTATGCTGCACATACTAGGAAATATATTCATATTAAGTATAGACGAGTCATTAAAATGAGTTCAATGTGCTGGTTTATAAACATTTCCTGTTATCCAGTGGTTGTTACGAGATAAAGAGAAATTAATATTCTCGACACAAATGTCTGTTTAAATTTAATTTATATCGTACGTGTTAATTTAATAACAGACCTAAAATATTTCTACAAAATTGAGAAAGTTTTTTAAAAAAAATATTTCAATTCATTAGCAAACGAATTTTTTTTTTTTAATTCAATGTAATTTTATAATTATCTGATATTTAATGTTTAAGAAATTAACTTTTTTTCCATGTCTCAGTAGGAGGGGAATATATCATTCTAACGTCATATTCAAACATATTGAAAATTGTGTGTATATGTGTGCGCGTGAGTATATGGCACAAGTACTTGTAATTTACACACGCACAACACATGCATACGCATATGTTTAACATACGCGCATGCGTAGTCAGATTTAGTCGCTCTTTCATAATATAACTTCTTCACTTTTCCTCGTGTCTATGTCGTATATGATGGTAATCTTTACAAATGCATTCGTTCTTTTACTTTGCTTTTATTTCGAAATCTGCTAAAAAAAACTAACTCTACGGTGCAATAAGTAGTCTCTGCAATTCTTTTTTCTCATTTGACTTTAGAATGTTTTACTGTTGTGAGAAAAAAAAACTCAAATGGAAATGCTCTCATGTAAAAATTCGACTTGCCACGCACCAGACGAACTGAAACTTTTATTCATGACAACTCAATGATGTAAACAGTGAAATTCTGCGCTTCAATATTTAAATATTCATCAATAATACATGTCGACATATACACACACATTTGCCAGGCTCAAAGCCCCTTTTTTATACATTGTGCTGAGAACTGATTGTCTACAATTGACAGTTTAGATATTTCTAATTGGAATTAGCGCCATGCATGATGTCCACATGAAATTCTTGATCTAATGAGTCAACTGATGTAAATGGCTCGAGTTCTCAGGTTAAAGTTTTGGTTTTGCTGCAATTTTCGTTGTTGGTCGAAAATGCCTCTGGCTCAGCCTATTCTATATTAAGTTTCCTTTTCCCTTAATCCAGATAGATAGATAGATAGATAGATAGATAGATAGATCTCGCTAAACACGCTTTAGATAGATCTCGCTAAACTGACTTTAGATAGATAGATAGATCTCGCTAAACAGGCTTTAGATAGATCTCGCTAAACTGACTTTAGATAGATAGATAGATAGATCTCGCTAAACAGACTTTAGATAGATAAATAGATAGATAGATAATGTATTTGCTCCTTTAAGACCTTTGTTAAATAATAATAGACACATTGCGAGTATTGTATCTTGAAACACCTTTTCTCTAATTAAAGGATTAATTTAAGTCTACAAGCTATCAAGAGTTTATATCGTTTGTATTAAATGATCCCAGCCTACAAATGAATTCATTGTCAAGATTCAAAGTTTTTTTCATCGTATTCTAAATGATGAGTTGCTATTTTTATTCGGGTTGGTAGTAAAGTTCTCGCGGTTTCTAAATAAGATTAACGTACTACACACCGCGGTAAATTTCCTGCCAATCAGATATTTTTTTTAATTAAGTATTTTATATATATATATATAACTTAGGGGTAGAATTTCTGACTGTCGTAAATTCAGCCGGGTTTCGTTCCGAGCTAGAGGCAACTGGACGTCTAACTACACTGAATAGCTGTGATACAGCGAAATAGTCTGTCTGTGGATGACTATATATATATCTTTTATAACGTTGAGTTTGCATGTCTGTGAAGGTTTGTGTGAGGGACTGCATGTCTGTATGTCAGTTTGTGCGTATGTTTTGAAGAGATTTTCCAAGTGCAGCTTAGATGTGGCTCAAGGCCGAAAGTATAGGGCACCCAGTGAGGATCGAACTCACTACTCAGTCGTAGTCGTTCTAGCAAGACAAGCTTGCTAACCATTACACCACGTCGAAGTGCCCAATGTGTATGTGTTTTGTATGTCTCTCTACGCGTGCGTCTGCATGCCTGTGTGGTTTTGTGCATCTATGTAACATTGTATGTGTGATAATCTGTGAAATCTGTGTGCCTGTATGTAAACCAGTGTTCTGGTGTATATGCATATGTATGTGTCACCCTTACTCTCTCTCTCTCTCTCTCTCTCTATATATATATATATATATATATATATATATATGTGTGTGTGTGTGTGTGTGTGTGTGTGTGTGTGTGTGTGTGTATGTGTGTGTGTTTGTCCAACGTCCGCAAAGATCCACACGAATAAGTATTGGCAATCCCATGAAGTAAATTTGAATGATAACTGTCATAATAATTAAAAATAACATGACAGTAAATCCGTTGGTATACAGAGTACTTGATATTTCACAATAGTGAAGGTATAAATATAAGACGATATGTAATTTTTTCTCGTCACTTCTCTTAGCAAAGAAAAGGGAATTTTAGAAACTGTAGGTAGACAAATATCTCTTCAAGAAAAAAAAAACTTAGTACAAATAGAACACTAGACATTAAAGCAAACATACATCAGACAGTTGCATCTTTGCTTCGAACAAATATAGAAACAAAGCTAACCAAACTGTGATCGGATAGGTTTAGTGGAGACGAAACGGACAAAGTTGATGCGCTTGTGAAATGGACGTGAAAACTCAGAGGAATTCGATAACATGATGTCAGTTTATTTAAAAAGCAAACTTTTATATACGAAGAAAAAAAGAATCCACGTAAAGCTGAGTCGTCTACATTGATCTCGGTGTAAACTACACGTCTAAAATCCTTTACTAGCTTTAGCAATACAGCTGCTAGTGTAGGTAGAATGTTAAAAGCCTACTGCCTGTAAAAAAAAAACCTATAAACTCAATTGTCCGTAGTTCTTTAATGGGCTGAGTTTAATACATTCATATAGAAGTTTACGTTTGTCTATATTTACGTGCCATCCCACTAGGTCGCCCATCGGGATACCAAACATGTGCCTTCATACGGGTTTCTGTTGTACATATATTGGAGGTCCATGGCGATAACTACTCTATGTGTTTCCGCAGTATCCATCTGATTCGGAATGGTTAGGTCGTATCGAATGTAAAATATAAAGAATATTTTTTGCATGATGCCATTGCAGTTCAGTGTTACATATCTCTTTTAGATTCAGAAACTGACCATATCCAAACCATGCTGCAGACGTCTTCAGTGTAATCCTGACAGGGACAGATTCCAAGTTCTATGTCTTATCAAAGGCAACCCGTTATTTGGTCCCAGGGCCATGAATCTCGTCTGTTAGATTCGGCCACTGACCACATTCTAACATCCTGCTACCACTGTCTTCACCGTAATGGTGACAGGAAACCGCTCCTAGTGCTGTGCCTTGCGAAACGGCTACTCGTTATTTGGACCCAGAGCCAAAATTCTTGTCTGTTACATTCTGCAATTAACCACGTCGAACATCCTGCTGCCGATATGTTAACCGTACATTTAGCAAGGGCGACTTTCGCGTGCTATGCCTTGTCAAAAGGCAACCCGTGATTTTGTAGCCGGGACACAGATTTTCGAATTCATAATTGTTCTTCTCCTTGACTGATTACAAATCAGTTTTAAAAGCCCAACCTGCCTTGCTGATGTCTGTACATACTAGTTTCTTAGTAACATTAACGTTAAAATGAATATTAAAAAGACGTAGTTAAATCTACGATACATGAACTCATTCTTCATTCCCCTCCAGACATCGTCAGTTAATATCGCTGAAAGGCTTGTGAGGCTTCTGATAGTAGCTTTCTACAAACTTTCATTCTTTTCGCGTGGATGTTAGTTTTTCTATGTTTTTCTTCACGGGTGGAATGATTATGTGTCTTCCTGTTAATCGGCTAGTCTATGCAGGTACAACCAAAGCGCAGCTGGATTGACCACCTCTATACATGTCGGAGGCAGCCACCGACATCCTGTGAGACACGAATCTACAGCGGTAGCTGGGAATCCACCTTCCAAATCAACCTTTTGATGCACCTGACTTCTTTAAAGTGAGTGCACAGGCTTTTTTGGATGTCGTTTAAGGTGACCCCATTATATATTGAGATAATCACTAATCAACTTCACCCTGAATAAAAAAAAAAGTCTAGTTAACATTACAATCTATTCAAACTTTTCGGTGTTTCAGAGATGTACCTTGACGCCACCAATGAGTCAGGTTTTGATACAAGGTCAGTTTTTAAAGTGGGACCCAAGTGTTTCCACTCGGGCCGCTGGTATTAGCTTGCCTAAGCTGGTCAAAGCTTGTCTAAACTAGTCATAGCCGGTAATACCACCGCTTCGTAACTGATGTCACGCAACGGTGGGAGAAACACAAGGGGAAAGAATGCCTCCGGCACGGAACAGATACTATATCCGCAGCATGCATCCCGAGGGGGGAAAAACCTATCTCTTCCTCTGTCAACCCCTCCAGGAGAATCCCAGGGGAAATCCCGAGACTTACTTAACCCCCACTGAGCCTGGTTGTGACACAAGGTTGCTTTTTAACGTAGGGACCGGAGTGTTTCTTCTCCGGACGCTGGTTTTAGCTTGTCTAAGCTGGTCTTCGATGGTCATAACTGGTCTAAGCTGGTCAAAGCTTGTCTAAGCTGGTCAAAGCTTGTCTAAGCTGGTCATACTACCGCTACGTAACAGATGTCACGCAATGTTAGGGTGAGAACGCCAAGGAGGAAAGAAGACCACTGCTACGTAACTGAGGTCGCTCAACGGTAGAAGGAGCACAAGGGGAGAGAAGGCTTCTGGTACGGAACAGATACTACATCTGCAGTATCCATCCAACGGGGAAAAAAACCCACTTCCTCCTCTGCCAACCTACCAGAAGAATCCGGTGGGGAATTCCATATTTTTCGGGGTTACCTTACGCGGATTGCATGCTAGATCATTTATTATGACTCGAAAGAGCCGTGGAAATTTCACGGATTTCCTATTTGAATTTTCGTATAAATTTTAATTATTAAATTAATGATTGCATAAGCTTGTGGTGATTTCCACGACAATTAAATATCCGTAGAAATTCCACTATCGCATCGTTAAAATATTGCAATAACAATGATGAAAACATTTGTAATTGGCAACTTTTTCATTTCACTGAAACAGACTTTAAACACTTCTTTCTATCTATCTAACTATCTATCTATCTATCTATCTATCTATCTATCTATCTATCTATCTATCTATCTATCTCAGTCTATTCAATATCTATCTATCTATCTATCTATCTATCTATCTATCTATCTATCTATCTCAGTCTATTCAATATCTATCTATCTGAGTCTATTCAATATCTATCTATCTATCTATCTCAGTTTATTCAATATCTATCTATCTATCTATCTATCTATCTATCTATCTATCTCAGTCTATTCAATATCTATCTATCTGAGTCTATTCAATATCTATCTATCTATCTATCTATCTATCTATCTATCTATCTATCTATCTCAGTCTATTCAATATCTATCTATCTATCTATCTATCTATCTATCTATCTTTCTTAAACCAAGTATCATCTCCAATATGTCTGTGTTTTCCCCCGATGAAAACGGAATAGTCCATTATTTATGAGGTATTTCAGGGTGTAACATTCGTGCGAACTAACTAAGGAATTAACTAATGAAGGTAGGGACAAGTGGAATTATTATAGCAATTTTCCAAGCGTAGCTTAGATGTGGCACAAGGCCGAAAGTATGGGGCACCCAGTGACGATTGAACTCACTACTCAGTCGTAATTGTTCTAGCGAGACAAGCTTGCTAACCATTACGTCGCCTCGAGGTGCTCTGATTTTCCAAGCGTAGCTTAGATGTGGCACAAGGCCGAAAGTATGGGGCACCCAGTGTGGATCGAACTCACTATTCAGTCGTAATTGTTCTAGCGAGACAAGTTTTCTAACTATTACACCACCTCCGGGTGTCCCAAGCGGAATTATTATATGATACTTGTTTCCGTTAAGAACATACAACCCACCCCGTCCTACCCGACCCGGTAACGTTTTTTCTGCTTATCGTTCGCGCCTGTGTGTCCGTCACGTTTAGGTGATCACGTATCTTTCCATACATGACTGACGAGGCAGATTTTTGCCATTTCATTCTGCGGCAGACCAGTTGCCATCCAAGGCAACTGGTCTACAGCAGTCTGTCCGGCTATTTACCCATAGCTGGGAGAAAAGAAGAGGATTCATACCTTTCTTAAGAGTATTAGCACGTAAGTGAATGTAATGTAATTCGAACTCGGCTCACCAATTCCTCAATACGAGCCGCTATCCATTACTTCACCGTACCTCTGCCGGTGTGTACAAATACACTATCAGAAGAGACCCATATCCATTCACAAAAAAAAAAATAAATAAATAAATAAAAAATTTAGTTAGTGTTTATTTCAATGAGCGCCCCCTTCGGACCTTGTATTCTCTCTGGTAGTACGTACGTGACACTTAACTCCCTTCAACTTTTCTTCTTACTTTCTGACGACGTGACCGTTTGAACAGACTGCTCTTGCCTCGGGGTGCAGCCTTAACCGAGACTGTAGTTATATACGGCTTCAAACGGAAACATCTGGTTGCCGAAAAAGTGCCACTTGATCCCCTTTTTCATATATGTCTTTATTATTTACTACCCCTTCGCTGAAGTTATTTTTGCCGCTTTGAACAATCAACTTAAAAATTTGGGGCCATTAAAAAAAAGGCGACACTACTGACTCCAATAATATTATTTCGGACCAACTCGACTTCGTGTGTGTTCAGCTAGTCATATTTATTGCCCACCGAAAATAATGAAAATAACAATCAGGTTTTAACTTTAGGTCCATAAAAAATCTGGCATTAGTTAAAGGCTTATAAAAATTCCGTATTACTTATTTCTACCCATAGCCTATTAATAAAAAGTAGGCTTGCACATTAGAGTCAAGCAGTTATTTGTGGCTTTTGATCCTAAGAATGATTTGCAGTTCATTTATTGAACTGTGTTAACGTTATTCGTATATTAATATAATGTTATTAATTAAGAGAAAAATTAAAAGAAAACTTCTTAAAAAGAAAAGAAAATTTCTAAAAAAAAGGGTAGTAATCAGATGAGTTATTATCTGCAGTGAAGATACAAAATAAATTTAATACATTTAAATTTCTTTAGGGTTTTCGCATCCAATATAATAAAGGTCTAGATCATGATTTTCTGATAATTAGGAGAATTTTTTTTTTGAAAACTGATACTTGGTATTGTGATATATGGTGCGTAAAGCTGGTAATGATCAATTGGGGAAAGGAATTTGAAAAGAACTGAGTACTTTTTAAATAAATTCCCGAGTTCAACTTCATTTTAAATATTGCTGTCATTTTTTTTAATCATTTGACCCCAATCAAGACGACAATGCCACTAGTACGCAAGTTGGGGTACGGGGAGTGAAAGTGCAAAAGACTGAGAATAGAGAGAATTGAGGAAAGGGTAAAGATGAACGAGATTCAGGAAGAAAGTAGATGGCTATTGGCGTTGCATTTAAATTTTTGAAGATTGTAGTTATCAGGGAAGCAAAGAAACGGAAGGGAGTTCCACAGGTGGGAAGTGTCAGAAAAGAAACCGTTGGAGTAGAAGTAGCGGTTGCATTTAGCTATTTCAAAAGTAAAAAGGTGGAAACTACATGCGAATCTACTATTACGCTTAAATTCATATATTCAGGGCAAAAATCTCGTCAGAAAATATTTGTAGAAAAAGCCAGGTCACGTCGGTGAGAAAGTGACTAAAGTTGTGATGTCAAGTTCGGATCAATTACAGTGAAGATCTTTCTTTGGATTTTAAAAAAAAATCTCAAGATGTACAGCTAGAGCACCAGACCAGATGTAGCAACAGTATTCAATGTACGGACGAAAGACTTGTAAATGTGAAAGATGGATTCTAACGAGAAAACCTTTCTGGTACGACACTATGACGCAACTTTCCTTGCAATAGATACAGCTATTAATTCGATGTAGTCGCTCCAATACAAATCACTGGAAAACGTGATGCCAAGAAGACGCGGTGTTTTGCTTTCCTGCAGTCTATCGACAGCTATGCTGATGGCAATAGAAAAAGTTCTCTATACTGGTTAAATGAAACCAGTTTTGTTTTGGAGACATTAAAATTTACAAGCAATTTTCTGGCTCAGTTAACCACTCCTTGGAGGTTATTTTCAGGCGCAACTGCCCGGTGTATTTGACGTTAACATCCGAGAAATTACAATAAAAGGAAAAAGAATTTAGACTCTGGAAAAAACAATCAAAACAAAATAAAAAACAAAACAATAAAAATACGTCACAAGATTGAATTATTTTGAGTTGATACACTTGACTTGACGTCAAATTAAACTTGTCACTTATAACATTCATTTGAACACGATTCTAATGACATTCCTACCAAAGAGGATAGATAAAACAACTACCTATAAATGGTGATCTATGAATAAATGGATTACATATAGGCGAGTTTTGATTACATTCAAACGACCTTGGAACTTGGGAACTTGGGCGCGGTGTAATGGCTAGCCAGATTATCACTCTAGAACAATTACGACTGAATAGTGAGTTTGATCCTCACTGGATGCCCAGCATATTCATCCTTGTGCTAGAGCTAAGCTTAGAAAATCCTCATACTTGTAGTTAAGACGAATTTAGTTCAATTCTGGAATCCTGAAACTCTCTAATTTCAACCACCCTGATACTCTAACTGCAACTCTGCAGACGGGTAAGACCTATCAAATGAGGCCACCTGTTTGCCGTGGATGGCAACCGACACGTAATGACTGCAAACGGAATCATGATAATGGAGGGCTTTAGGAGTCACGGTTAGATACTTCTGATTCCCAACACACTTTTTGGCCCTTACTTGACAAGAGAGGCACTATTCGATTAACTGGCTGCTTATGCCAAGCCCTAGCGCCTATAACTATATCAATTTATGGACTACTTTATAACAAAATACCCCAAAACTACACTGAAATAAAATACCATCTCTATCCAATTTATAGTTATTTTCCAAGCATAGCTTAGATGTGGCACAAGACCGAAAGTATGGGGCATCTAGTGAGGATCGAACTCACTTTTCAGTTGTAACTGATCTAGCGAGACAAGCTTTGCTAACCATTACACCACGCCGAGGTGCCTCTCTATCCAATTTATAGGCGTTAGAAAGCGATGGTTGGAGAGATCTAGACTTAGACATGACTATAAACATACCAGTTTGTACCCTTATTTGAGAAGTACAAAAAATGTTTTAACGGGTAATCAGGGCCTCTTTTGAATCCGGGTACACTAGTTTGAGTAGCCTTAACCTTTCAAGACAACTGGGTTTTCCCCTTGAAATGTCCCAATGCTGAGTACCAAGGTGGATGTGGACACAGGCAGTGATGTTTTTCTACATCAAATTAGAAATAGTCAAAATAAAAATACCAAAAGATATCTTTCAAATCCTGATTCTGAAAAAGAATTAAATAATGAATTTCCAAGAAATGTCTTGTGTTCGCGTCACTAGATGAAATTCCTCTAGCAAAACATTCCCTTTTCTTGATTTAAAAAGTACTGTACAGTAGGGTTAACCCTAAAACAGTTAAGAAATTTAGAAATGGTAATTTACCAGTAGAAATAGAAAATAGAAAACACTCAGAACATCTAATCAAGATGAAGACTTTCCATAACATCAAAATAAAAACCTTCTTCTACGAAAGACCGAACACTTCTAAGGGAGTTATTAGGAGCAGAGAGTTTTCTTTGGCCACACCTGAGGAAATAACATCTGCCTTAGGAAGCCAGGGAGTCAGTAATCCTACTTATTATAAAACCCAGGTTGTGTGTGTGTGTTTGTCAGTTTCGTTTATATATTGGATCGGATTTCCTACATTTTCCAACCGATTTCAACAACACTTCACAGGACTACGTAAAATTACCTTGTGGTGGTTCTGACAGCGCCAAAAATTGGAAAAACACAATTGTTTTTGCACGAAATCAATTTGAAAACACGATTAAGAGGCATTGCTGTCGAGAATGAAAGGGGGACAATTCATATCGGGTTATACTTATTATAAAACCCAGGATGTGTGTGTGTCTGTGTTCGTTTATATATGGGATCGGATTTCCTACATTTTTTTCAACCGATTTCAACAAAACTTCACTTTTTTTTTGACAGGTACTGTTTCTTATTGTCTTTAAAAAATCACTTTACAAGACAATTGTTTATAACATTCTATTCAATCGGTAGACTCATAACGATTGAAAACAATGTTTTTGTTTGAGTTTGGGTTTGACCAATTCCTTAAAAAAAACCCAAAAAAAAAAAAAACTCTAGACATTAAGACATGCGTGTCCGTCAACCTTAAACAATAATCTTTGTCAATTTTATTTTTCAGTCTTTATGATGGTCGATACTTGATCTATCTCTTACTGTTACATCCCCGGGCAACGTCGGGTTCTACTGCTAGTTAATGATAAAAGGAAAAGAGAAACTATAACAACAGACACGTATTTCCTTACTTTTCTCACATCTCGAATAACATGAAAATAAAGAGCGTGTGCACTACTGAGACTATGGAACAATATCTGGTACACTGAGGTGCTTCAAGTGCCCAAAAATTTGGGCCTGATAGGGATAGCTGCAGGTGTCGTCCCGCTTGTAGAATATGGGCCTAATCTAAGCTACGTTTAAAAAATAACCATACTTGGGGTTAAAACGAATTTATACCAATTCTGTAATCCTGAAACTCTCTAATTTCAACCACTGTCGGCTGGGACTTCAGAATACGCTGACTGTACCTCTGCTGGCGGGTGACCCCTTTTTGTCGTGAATGGCGACCGACTTGTAATTGACAAGAAATGAGATTATAGTGGCTGAGGGCTTCAAGAGTCAAGGTTAGAAACTTCTGATTCCCAACATGCCTTTTTTCCCTTACTTGGACAAGAGAGGCTTGGTCTGATCAATCGACTGGTCATGCCAAACCCTAGCGCCTGTAACTATATACTTATTTGGGAACTGCAACAAATGGTTTAACGGAAAAATGGATTCAGACCACACGGAAGAAGAATGTCCCTATGAAGTAAGATGTGCTAATTGCCAGGAAAACAATTCAGCTTACTCCCGATCTTGTGATTTCTGGGAAAGGGAAAAAGACATAGTCGAATGAAACATAAACAAAATGTCTCATTCTTGGAGAAAAGGCGAATTATAGAAAACTGCATGAAAGTATCTTCCTATGGAAACATATCGGAAAGAATGATAACATCGAATACCAGTCAACCTGACAAATACAGAACTCTCATTGAGAAGCTTGTACGCTTAGGACCAAATGACTGGCCCAAATTTCAAAATTACTTGAAGGATATCTACTCCAAGGAGATAGTGCAGACTAAACCTTAAAAGGAAGACAATGAAAGCATTGAAATAATAAATAAAGAAAAAAAACATATACAAAATCTACCACTCTAACACAAACCTCTCTTCCAAAAATATAAAATATCCTACAAAGCAAAGGTCACAGCGATCTCCTAGCCGTCCACCGAAAACTAGTAAAGAAAGATTAAAGAACTTATCTACTCCCACCAAAAAAAAAGAATAAAATAAAATAACAGAATCAGCCAAATAAAAAAAAAACAGAAATTTGCAGTGACTAAATTCTTACCACAAATCGATTTGACAAACTAAAATAAGGGAAGGTGGAAAGAACCGAAAGACGACAAAAACCTCCAACCTCAAAACTTCGGAAAATTAAATCACAACCATATACTAAGCTAAAGCCACAAAACATTTAGCAATCATGTATCAAATAATTCAACGGATCTGCCGTGGAATAAATGCAAACATAAATGAACTTCTGCTAATAACACACCTATCATCTTCAGGAAACATTTCTTAAGCAAAATGATAAACTGAATATAAAAGAATATCATCAATACAACTACACATATGACAGTGGGCTTCTAGCATTTAAAGGTATAACTATTCTAATTAGGAATGATGTACCTCAAAGTAAAATAAATTTAACAACTACTTGCAAGAGACTGCTGTTAAAGTGACTTTACACAGGTCAATAAATATCTGCTCAATAATCCCTATGAAGTAAGATGTGCTAATTGCCAGAAAAATAATTCAGCTTACTCCCGATCTTGTGATTTCTGGGAAAGGGAAAAAGACATAGTCGAATGAAACATAAACAAAATGTCTCATTCTTGGAGGCAAGGCGAATTATAGAAAACTGCATGAAAGTATCTTCCTATGGAAACATATCGGAAAGAATGATAACATCGAATACCAGTCAAAGGAATGAACCAGTAAATAAAGCTGAAATTCAGGAAATCATAAGACAACTGGCTGTTATTATACTAGGGGACCTTAACTGTCACAGCACCATGTGGGGCTGTAAAGACACATATCACAAGTGAAGGACCATAGAAACAATAATTTACAATAATGATTTATGCATTTATAATGATAAAACCCGAACATACATAATTCCATTTTCTGGCAGCTACTCGGCAATAGACATATCACTATGTGATTCATCAATTTATATGGATTTCTTTTGGAAGGTACCGACAAACACATGTGGTAGAGATCACTTGCTAATCGTTCTACAAAACTCAAAACATAATGGCAAAAATCCTCTCCGTTGGAAATTAGGTGGAGCGAACTTGGAAAAAATTTATAAACCAATATCCTGAAAACCTGGTTGAAGAAAAAGAGCCTCAAGAACTTAAAATATTTCACGGTAATTCTCATCTCTGTAGCTCTAAAATAACCAGTATAAATGGTGTTGCTGACCAACATGCCAAAACGATGTCTGAAATTTAATCTGCCAAGAATGGTAGCCAACAATTTCTAAAGCACAAACAAAAAGCGGAAAAAATATAAACTTTAAATCAAATAATGAAAAGAGCATTAACCTACCATTGATTCTGGACGAACTAAATGAATCCTTAAATTAAGCCCATAATATAGCTCTGGGTCCAGATGATATCCATTACGAATTTACAAAACAGCTAGCCAATAAATCATTACAACTGTTATTAAGATTGTATAATAACATATAGACAAAGGGCAACTTCCCAGAAATATGGTGGCAGTTATTCATCGTCCCTATTCCAAAATCTGGAAAGGATAACACAGACCGTGAAAAATACAAATCTATAGCATTAACTAGTTGCCTGTGTAAGACTATGAGTAGAATGGTCAGTAGCAAGTTCACGTGGTATCGCAAAACTAAGTGCCTCAATTTCTACAAATTAAGAAAATGGCATATCGACCACTGTTTAAAATTAGACGGAGCAGAAATCCTAGTAGTTGAAAAGCACAAGTGTCTATACCAGTAGTTTTCAACCAGGGTTCTGCGGAACCCTAGCTTTCCGCCAGTAAAGCCCAGTGGGTTCCACTAGAAGTTACACAAGTACTATAATTGACAGTAATTTTTAATTCTCCTGTGCAGAGATGTGCGTTTAGGTACCTCCACTAAATCAATAACAAAACAGCATAGTATGAATAAAAAAAGGTCCCAAACTTAATAAAACAAACTTTTCTATCAAAATGTTTATATTTTTATTAAGAGGAAACATCAAAGTAATTTTTAATTATTTTTAAAAAGTTTTTAATCCCTTCGAACATTTTCGAAATTTTTGTCAGAAAATTTTATTTTGATTTGAGTTACGGTTAAACAAACATTACGATTGTTTTACAATGGAAAACGTAAAAAATAAAATATTTGAAACGAAAATGTAGTAAAGTCTTCCAACTTCTTCGTGTGGTCGCCTATACTGAACTGGGAGCAGACTGACAAACATTAATTAAATTATCCGGATCACTACTACGATGAAAACTGGATTATTCTAGTTTCATATATGGGGCGGCTAGAAAATCATACCTGAAAATTCTCAAAGCAATCTATCATCAAGTCTGGTACTTGGGGCTTTGAGGACATTCTCATTGGAGAGCGTATACATAGAAGCTTATGAAACATCTTCTCATTTAACGTATCCTAAATTGACAGTGCTATGTCAAAATCATCCCCAACTAACCCAGATTACAGCAGTACCTTTAAACCTAATTACTGTGATCTATTCCAACAAAAAGAAAAAAACAATACAACGCTATGGACTCAGGATGAAATCCATTGCTGAAAAGTTAGAGAATTCACTCTCAAACACGCAAGAAAGGAATGCAACAAGTATTCCACCATGGATAATCAAGCAACTCGAAGTCTTGCTAGAATTAAGTAAACACCTTAAACAAAAAAAAGCTCTTACGCATATTCCATGAAAAATTTCAGGACATATTGGAAAAGCGTTCTAACTATACACCCATGTATACGGAGGAATCAACATGTGAGGACAAGACAGGATGTGCAGCAAAATATTACAGAAAAAGCACCTCCCAAAGACATGTTCTGTTTTCACTACAGAGGCTTACGCAGCTCTCAATATCAGCAAACCGAGCAAACAAAAAATATCTTGTCTCAAACTCACTATCCGTCTTAATGGCTTTAAAGGAAAGAATCCAACAACCTACTCATATGTAAAATGAACATGACTTGCAAATATAAAGACATCAAATTGTCTTGGATCCCGAATTACATCGGAGTGGAAGGTAACAATAAAGCAGACCTAAAAGCCAAATCAGCTTTAGATATAGATGTAGATTATATATTCATCGACCAAAATCCCATACACTGACTTGAAAGAGGTCAGTATCTGTCTATATTTCTGAGATGAGGTATTATGTACACTATTTACATTATTCGGACTATTGTCCTCATCTATATTTATCCGATCCTTCAGTATCTGTCTATATTTTTGAGGTCGCCACTATTTATTATTCAACGTTTTGTCCCATTCAGTATCTGTCCTATATCTGTCTATATTTCTGAGATGAGGTATTATGTACACTGTTTACATTATTCGGACTATTGTCCACATCTTTTTGTCGATCCCATATCTATTACAATTTCGTATTATGTACACTATTTACATTATTGAATCATCTTTGTTCATATTTTCCGATCCTTCAGTATCTGTCTATATTTCTGAGATGAGGTATTAAACGAAACATTATTCGGAAAAAATCTTTCAGTATCTGTCTAAAGATGAGGTATTTGTAACATTATTCGGACTATTGTCCTCATCTTTTCGCCATATTTATTACAACGTTTCGACCATTCAGTATCTGTCTATATCTGTCTATATTTCTAATTGTTTCATTATTCGGACTATTGTCCACATCTTTGTCCCCATATCTATTACAACGTTATATATATATATATAAATACAAATATATTTAACATTATATATATATATATTTCTCTCACCCCTCTGTGTGTCTCTGTCCATGTGTATATAAATATATATAAATATACCTGTATGTGTGTGTATGTGTCCATGTAAAATATATATATATAAAATATATATACATAATATACATATATATGTATATATGTCTATATTTCTGAGATGAGATATTATGTACATTATTCGAACTATTGTCCTCATCTTTGTCGCCAAATTTATTACAACACTTTTGTACGACGGAGTGCAAAGTATTCTTAGCCTGATCTAATTCAGAGAATATGAAAAAAACTGATGGTTTTAAAAACAAAACCTAAAATCACACACATTTTACATAGATACTCCGCACAACATTGTGGAAGGTGAATTGATAATCACATTGCGGTGTAAAAGTGAGCCATCATATAGTGTTGATTCCCATGTCCGCACTACCTATCTCTCTGTATGTGTCTGTCACTCTCTCTTTCTCTCTTTTCTCTCTCTCTCTCTGTCTCTCTCTCTCTATATATATAGAGAGAAAGACAGAGAGAGAGAGAGAGAGAGAGAGATGATGATGAAGGCAGGGAAAAGAGTTCGTAAAAATCTACTGAGGAGTGAATTAAAAACAAAGAATCTCGAAGTACAGATTTATATAACTGAACATTTTTCATATATATATATATATATATATATATATATATATATATATATATTTGATGAAAATATTAAGTCTTAACTTATGTTTATGGCTAAATCCTTCAATACCAGAGATAGAGCGTATGTAAATATAAAAGGTCAATATCTAGCGACAGCCGTTTCATGCTTGAACGCAATCTTCAGGCCATCTCGTTTACACACGCACGCACACACATACGCACACATACACGCATATATATATATATATATATATATATATACTATTTAGCGTTGCACATTTTTTTTTAAGCGTTTCACCCCAAGCAAGGCGGGAAGCCACTAGGACGCAAGGGGTTACAGAAAATTTAGAGCAAGATCAGATAGGAGTGATAGAAGAAAGGATGAGGAGAAGGATAGTGGATAGATCAAGGCAACTGGAGATGTCGATTGACATTACATTTGAGTAGCTGGAGATTATAGCTCTCAGGGAAGCTGGAAGAGGGAAGGGAGTTCTACAGACGAAAGGTGCGAGACATGAAGCTATTGGAGTAGAAGAGACGGCTACATTTAGGAGTTTCGACAGTGAAGGGGTGAGAGCCGGATGCCAGCCTTGTCGGGCGCTTGAACTCATGAAGTCTGGGAACCAGCGAATGCAGCTCCTCGGAGCAATTGCCATGAAAGTATTTGTAAAACAGAGAGAGGCGACGGCGCGTGTGTGAGAAAGTGACTTTAGACGAGATGCCAGATCAGGGCCAATTATATTGCATATCCGCCTCTGGAGCCTATCAAGAACCCCGAGGCAAACAGAAGGGGCTCCAGACCATATATGGCAGCAATACTCCATGCAAGGACGAATTGTTGATTTGTAGATCTGGAGGATCGATTCCGGGGAGAAAAATTTCCTGGAGCGGCACAGGGAGCCAACTTTTCTTGCGGTGGACGAAGCAATTGACTCAATGTATTTGTTCTATCTCAAGTCAGCAGTCAACGTGAGACCGCGCAGACGACTAAAATTAGGAACTCCGAAATTAAAAATATCCTGCCTTTTACTTATATCTGCTAGTTTCAATATTTAAAATGAGCAGTTATGTTTAGCTGAGTTTAGCCAGATTGAAATACATGTGTTAGGCACACTTTGCTGTAGCAAATAGAGAGTTTCAGTTATTCTATCTGTCTGCAAAATCTTTGCTTTTCTCAAGGTTTGAACACCTATCTTCAGCTTCAGAAATAATTACACAACTCTTTGAAATAATAGAAAGTTTTAACAGAGTAATCGGAGATGTCTGGTCAGCGTCAAAATTTGGCAAATTATGCAACTACCTGATACGAATATTCATTATATCCATCAATATTTCTTCGTTCGTTTACAGTAATTTTTATTTTTTTTACTAATCTAATTAGTCATTTTAATTAATTGTAATTAAAGCATTTGAGTCGCTAAAACTGAAACAACGCCCGTGTACTTGACACATCATCTTAACAAAATCATAATTGATAAGTGCCTAATGTAACTGAATCCGAGTTAACGGAACATCTTTGCCAGAGACGAGAAAATCTGGCGTTGTATCTGCGGTCTGGAAAAAAAACATGGATTTCTATTCGTCTCTTTCTCATTCTGACGAAAACTTACACTCAGCAAGATCATATGGCTCTTCTTTTTTAAAAGACTGTTCTAAATAATCTTACGAATGAAATATATATATATATATTACTGTCATATATGGTCTAGTGCTCCCGCTGTACGTTTCGAGGTCCTTGACAAAATCCGGAGACGAATATGCAAGATGATAGGTCTTGATCTGGCATCTAGTCAACAATCGCTATCCCACAGACGTATTGTGGCCTTCCTCTGTCTGTTCTACAAGTATTTTCACGACAACTGTTCCGACGAGCGACTTTCGCTGGTTCCCGGACTGCATGAATTTAAGCGAGCAACCAGACTGGCAACTCGCTCCCACTTTTTCACTGTCAAAACGGTTAAATGCAACCTAGGTAGCATAGTCCATTAGAAAAATTAACATGAAAGTATTTCTAGAAGCAAAGTTGGTTGTCTGTGTCATGCCAGGAAGTTTTTCTTGTCTGAGTCCATCCATCAAATCTATAAATCAACCATCCGTCCTTGCATGGAATATTGCTGTCATAGATGGTCTGGTGACCCCGCTGTACATCTCCAGGTCTTCGACAAAATCCAGAGACGAATATGCAATGCGATAGGTCTTGATCTGGCACCTCGTCTACAGTCGATTTCTCACAGAAGTGCAGTGGCTTCCCTCTGTCTGTTCTACAAGTATTTTCATGGCAACTGTTCCGACAAGCTACTTTCGCTGGTTCCCGGACTGCATGAATTTAAACGAGCTACCAGGTTGGCAACTAGGTCCTACCTTTTCACTGTCAAAACGGTTAAATTTAAACGTCTCTTCTATTCAAACAGCTTCTTCTGTAGAACTCCCTTCCCCTTAATTGCTTCCGATGACGATAATCTTCAAATATTCAAATGTAATGTCAATCGACATATGACTCCCTGAGCTTGTTCCCCGTTCTTATCTGTATGCTTTCCCCAAACATACCTCTTTACACTTGTTCTGTAACCCCTTGCGTGCTAGTGGAACTCCCACCTCGTTTCGGGTCAATTGCTTAACAAAAAAAAAAAAAAAAAAAAAAAAGGTCGGATAAAACAGTACCGGGGCTGGGAGTATAAAAAAGAAAATTAGAACATGTATCATTTCGGTATTTAATCTTCTTCGAAGCTAGACAAATTATATAGCGTCGTTTCCATTGAGGAAAGCATTTCTGGAACTGCTTTTTTGGGATAGCGATCAGCTGCTTCGTCACATTCTCTTGGATATTGACGGCGTCTTAAAATCTCGTGCCTTTCAAGTAGGATTAGATTTCGGAAATACCTCATACCTCAATGGCTATAAAAACGGACTTCATTTCATCAAAATCCAAGCTAGTATTCTTTATCATCACAAAGTAGGCCGGGATTTCTCCCCGGCCACGAGGAAGGCTCGCAATCTCAATAACTGATTGATTGTTTCGTTTATACGGTTTATCAGCCCTTTTTCAGGTTATTTAAAGCCAGAAAATATTTTTAATTAATTTATTAATTAACCTATAGCTGTGAAGAGAAAAGGTGGATTCATACCCTTAAGTGAATATAATAAAAACCGGGAATTATCCATTACATCAACCGTACATCACCTGTTATTCCCAAATGGTCACCCATATAGGTACTGACCAGGCTCATTGCTTAACTTCGTTGATCGTACGGGAACCGATGTTTCAACGTAATGTAGCCGTAACCCAATCTCAATGAGGCTTTGAAAGTCTACTGAATCTCAATTTCACACCTCAGGCCACCAGTGGAACTCATCTATACAAACTATCCCGTTCAAAAGCGTACCTGACTTCTTCTACCGCGCTTTACTGTTACATGAGTCAAATCCGACCAAATTGAAGAATTTATGCTATATCTGATCTGAAGCTACACAGTCCTCCAACTTTGATAAAGTTCAAAATCGTTTACGCGTCTTTTCGGCCCTGCAGCCCACAGATGGAACTATCTGTCACTTAGTGTCAACGCCGTACAACATGCAGTGCAGTCGTGGCAACAGTGGTAAGTCTTGAACAAGATAGCAGCCTGATGAGGCCATCCCTCATCAGGCTGGTTTGAATTCAGAAATGTTCTTTAGGATCCAACATCTCCTTCTCGTGATCAATAGCTGGTGGAAAGAGATGGACTCATACCTTTCCCAAGGATATTAACACGTAAGACAATGTAATGAACTCGAGTGAAAATCGAACTCGACTCTCCGATTCCTCAATTTGAGCCGTGTATCCTCAGCTTATCTATAATCTATTACTAATTCCATGGCAAATGTTCAAACGAGGTGTATGTTTTATTAGCCACCAGTTCAAACCTTTATAGCTTGAATCCACAATGCCATATAAACAGCTTTGAATCACCCTAATTCTCCCCGTATTCCATTTGTAGGAAGGATCTTCTACTCAGGCCTACTTTCCAAGAACCTCTACATTGTGGAACAGACACCCGATTGAGGGCTTCCAGGACACTGCAATCTGAACCTATTCACGTCTAGGATCAGTCGTTTTATATTCTCAGTACCCTCCCTTCTTCCTTTTACGCTCATATCAACCGCCTCATTTATTAACCCTCTTCCACAAAGTAGCTTATCAAACGAAGAAATTGGGCAAAACTTCTTCCTTAATAATTGTTGAAGCTTGGATAAGCATGGAATAATAATAATACAACACAAAATGTACGTAAACAAAATGTATTGAAACAAGGTAAAGGTACACAATATTTACAGTTAGTTTTGGTATATTCTTGGGAAGACTGTTCCTGTAGAATGGGTTGACTTAATCGCAGTCGGGCAGAGTCTCTGGATTGGATCTCTTGTTACTCCCCCCGTCTTCCCGGTACCAACCCATATTTATATGGTTGGTACTCCACTATGTAAATTAGGTGGATCGTACCACAACACTAATGGAATACAAAGAGAATGACGATGATTCGAACCTTGTTTTCGTGGCATGCGGGTCCTAGTTATAATGGTCTGCACTGATGGAACTAAGGTATGTAGTAATATTAGTAGTACTACACTTAATATTGACACTTCTGGTAGTTACTTTTGATACTGCAGAGCGTTTTGAGTATCTATTGCTAATATTGCCCTCCCGTCAAGCATTAATCCATATAATATGGCCCATAAAATGCCCACATAATCTCTTTGAGTATTTCTCGCCGAGGAGAAAAATTGACGACCAAAAATCCGCCCGTTTCTCCCTCAATAAGCCATTAAATTAATCCTGTGTTCCACCGGGGCCATTATGGCAAAGCGGACAATAGCTTGAAATCTCATTTACCTTAAGAATCTTGTCAATTTCACGATAATTACATTGTTTTCGAGAACGTGATTCAACTTCTACGCCATTATTGTCTTTATTATTCTAGAATCAAGGTGTACACCAAAAGAATAAAGCAAAAGACCTTATATATATATATATATATACATGTGTGTGTGTGTTTGTGTATATGTGTGTGTAATGAAATAGATTAATTCCGAAAATTATTTAATATATTTTCTGTTTATACGTTATTTTTATAGATACAATTTATTTAAGTAAATACCGTTTTTCATTAAACAGTGTTAATTTATGTTCGAGAAATGTAGAAAATATGCGCTCTCCAACAGGAAACGAAACTGTATTCCTATACAGAAACCATCATTTGATCTGATGTGCTATACCATTTAGATACAGAGAAGCGTTTGCTTAGCAAAGTTCCAATTACTGTTTATAAAGACACAATCTTTTACGATTTTTCTCACGAAACGTATCTTAACGTAAACATATTTTGTGATGATTAAGTAATCCTTTTCAGACAAGGGGGAACTTCAGTCGATAAAAAGAAATGCATTAGATTCATTATTTACTCCAAAACTAGCAACTTAGTTATTAAAAATAATATATCCCAAAATCCAACTCCCAATAAAAAAGACCAACGTTGTGTATAATTATACTTGCCCACTCTGAATAAAAATCACAAAATGCCTTACATAGGATATATCACAACCACACTTTCAAGTAGGCTCACTTGCAACCTCTTCGGACATAGTGCTATCGAACAACACATTAATAAGAAGCATAAGTATCATATTAATATTAGACAACTATTCACAAACAATACCAAATTACTAGCAAAATCGCGGCCTGTGTAAGACTGCAAGGCCTCTGATCAGGAGGTTTTGAGGAGCGTGGAACCACCTCTTAATTGCTGGTGTTCCCAGATCCACCCTGATCCGGGGTGGTAGTATCTGTTAGGGTCCCAGCTATAGACAAATAGTTAACCCCCAAAACTGGAGTCAAAATAACATGAAAGTGTAAAGATATGTTATAATACTAGAAATTCGAACGAACAAATATTATCAGAAATATTTTTTTTTGAAAAAATATTACCAGCAATGAAAATTTTGTAGGAATTAAATAACCCATTGATGTTGATATGCCGTAAAACAAAACAAACGAAATCAAACCAAACCATGTCTTTTTTCAAGGAAGCTGCATCGAGCACTTTTTGATATATGTCCGTTTTATTTTAGTTTTATTTTCAAGCCTGTTAACATATATATATATATATATATATATATATATATATATATATATTATTATTATTATTATTATTATTATTATTATTGTTATTATTCATTAAAGAATATCAAACACTTAAAATCTCATAGTTAATATTTTTTTTCCTGAGAGCTCTAAAAAGAAAAAGCATCCCTCAATCTTCAAGTCCGACAAACAAATCACAAAATTTACGGTTTAAAATCAAGAGATATTGCTCTCTTATTTAGAGAGTGGGAAAAGACAGAGAGTGTTGAACTATATATTGTCGCTCATCTTCTGAAAGGATACGGCACATGGAAGAATAAAACTTGATTCGGAAATAACTAAATATTAGCCTCTTATATTTTAGCCAAAACACATTTGCTTGGTCCGTGCATAGGTAAACATTGGTCGTATATACATGCGTCTATAGGCACTTCCTAGGATCAGGGATACATACTTATTGATCGTTTATATTTGAATGTATAAGTATTTGAGGTGTCCGGAGATAGATCAATAAGTTCATTGTCGTTGCTATATCAATTGCTTTATTAATATTTTTCATCGTTAGAAACAAAGAAGATAGTACTGAACTACGATAGAATATTATTGCTTTTATAAAGTACTAGCCGTGGTACCCGGTGTTGCCCGAGTATAACCGCACCCCCTGTCTATAAATGTCTGCCTGCGTCGCCGCTTGCATGCATCATCCGTTGGTATATTAAGTTACCCACCTCTCATCTTTTTTACGTTATGTTCTTTGCAAGTGTTTGATTGTTCTTAATACAGGGATTACATCGATAAAACCTTCTTGTGTGGTCGTTGCTCAGGATTAAATTGTTTCAATGTTTTAGATATTCAGTAAATTTCCTATGGCCGTAATAACTTTCAAATAATATGGCATTGCTCACAAATCAAATAATCAAACAAAAACAGGGATGAAGCGTCAGAGCTTGATTCAACTGTAAACACATGAACGCCCCACTTTCTTTGCACGTTTACTGTAAAGTTGGGGGTTAATAAGATGTTCTTCGGGATTTTTTCCCTTTCAATGTAGTAATAATCCTTCTCAACCAATCTTTGTATCAAAAATTGTTCGAATGCCAATTTAGGATGGAATCATAAGAAGAAACTATTGGCAAAAAAGGCAAAAGCCAATTTTGGTCCTAGTTTGTCGCAGATTTCGTCCACTTAAATGAAATAATCTAAACCAAACACTCACGCAAGAAAATTTGTGTGTCATATGGAATTTACATGGCAAATTTGGAAAGCACCGTATGAAAAACGAGTAAGTTATGGCCGAAAAACTGGGTTTTTTAACAATTTTTCATGGTTTTTCATTATACACAGGGAAATGTTATTAGTTATTCAAGTTATTATTTTAAGTAGTACAAAAAACCCGAGTTTTTCACAGTTTATGCGATTTTTTTGTGTGAAGCCATTGTCACGGGAAAACTATCAAGTCCTCTATATAAACCTCGTAACATGAGCTATGTTTTGTATTAAGTGCAAAGAACATCAGCTCATCCAGTAAAAATTTTGTTCGCGTGTAACTTTGCCTTGGTTTTCCCAAAAAGTCGTACCCACCTTCAATTTTATTGATTTTCTACCAAACCTGTAGGGGGGGTGGGGCTGGAGATTGAAACGATGGTCATAAATTGTTTTCATAAATTTGCAATAGGTGTGTACAATTTATTCAAAATCGATTGAGAAAGGTGGACGTGCATAAATAGCATATAGACACACAAACAGACATACACAGAGGGACACAGATAGACACACACACACAAACATCTTCTGTTTTATAGATATAGATTATCAACAATACATTTTATCTGTAGCTGAAGGCATACAACTCCGTTCAAAATATTTAGATTTCGGTATCAAATAACCCATAGAGGTTATGTCGCTAAACATAATCAACCAAACAACTAACTTAAAAGAACTCTTTCATGACATTAGTCTATATAATATCCTACCATTTCTTAAATCAAACTGTATTCCAAAATATAACTTCAACAAAACAATATAAAGCACACATATCTCTGCCTCTAATAATCATGTCCACACAAAGCGTGTATATGCACAAAAGCTGAGTATCATCTTCGTGGTAGATGTGATATATACATAGTAGATTCTACCATGTATATATAATATTTTTATTACTTCAAAGCTCCCAAGGAAACTAAAAATTTCGGCATTAAATGGCCCATAAGAAGTTGACATGAACAAACAAAACAATCAAAGTATATATGGTAACTACTTGGGAAAGTGATTTTTATCGAATAAAGCAGCCATACCTAGCTGGTCGATCAGGGAAAGCGTTCAATTAGAATGGAGCTAAAACACCATTATATTCAGATGGAAAATAGTCTATGTTCTTCAATTACTTTCATTAAAAAACATTTTGAATTAATGCAGTAACTCATATAACAGAAATAGTCTGTATTTATTCAGCCGAAGTTAGTCGAGGACGCGAAGGTGTAAAACAGGCAACATGAAGATCCACCTCAGACCACAATTATTTTGCAGTTTTTGAAATTCAATTTCTCAGTGTTCTACCAGGGTGGTAAAAGAGGATATATTTATAAAAGAGGATATATTTATAAAAGAGGATATATTTATAAAATAGGATATATTTATAAAGCAATTGTTAAGTTTGATGAAAATTGATTGAAGGAACAATGAAAAATAAGAAATAAACCAGTAAAAATCGCAAATTTTTCTTTTTGCTATTTAAGCTGATTATCACTATATGGTTGGATTCAATTATCAAGTTAAATAACGATTATCAATCAGCTTAGTTGGCTACAACTGAGGGAAGTTTGTATTAGATTGCTCGAAAATTGAGGAAGATTTTAGTTTAAAATTTATGTTGAAATCGATTTGTGTTGAAATAATTTTTCGATAAACACGGTAGCGTAGAAATGAAAATGAGGTATCGTTGCGCTCGTCATGATGTAAGTAATCTACATACCGAGTTTAACGAAATCGGATGAAAAAGTTGAATTTATCGATTTTTGGTCGTCTTTATCGTTTATTGATTTTTTTAAATTATCGATTTTTACGCTAAGAACCTCTCTCTTACATTGTATAATGTATGTACCAAGTTTGGTCAAAATCGGTTGCATGGATCTCGAGTGAAAATGTATAACACAGACAGACATCCTCTGTTTTATATACATAGATTGAATGCTGACCAATTTCCTTGCAAGTGAGGAGGAGATTCGAAGCAACTGAAACGTGGTTCTACAGAAAAATACTGAGAATCCTATGGACGTGGCATGTGAGCTATATGGAAGTTTTAAGGATAAAAGGAAACACAAAATGACACGTTTTTTTATCATTTTACCCCAAGCAAGACGATGACGCCACTAAAACGCACTGAGGGTAAATGAGAAAGAAAAAGACATTAGAAAGAACCGAAAACCTAATCCTTAACAGGAAAGAAGGTAAAAACCTCTAGTCCTGTTCAAAAGATTAAAGAGGAATGTGAATTATTCTATTATATATACAGTGCTGTTCGATAAAAGTGACTCACCTAGAAAACTTATGGAGCATATTGCTCAACTGCTTTCTCGAGAGCCTGTACTTTATAATGCTCCATAAGTTTTCTATGAGGTTGAGGTCAGGAGATTGGGGCAGCCATGTCATAACACTCACCTGCTTCTCATCAAAGTATTCCTTCATCAATTTTGATTTGTGACGTGGAACATTATCCTACATAAAAATGAGGTTGGTGGGGTCGATTTGCACCCTTTCAGCAGAAGGGAGCAGAAAAGACTCTAAAATTCTCTTGTACTGCTCGCTCCTGACGGTCTTTTCAATAGGTTTTAAGAAACCAGTTCCAAGAAAAGAAAAGCATCCCCAGAACATGATATACTGAACGGATGCTTGACAGTACTTACTGCTAAATTCAAAGAGCTTTTAAAGCTTCTTCTTCGGATTTTAGATCGCTTATCCTTTGAATTTAGCTCAACTTTCGTTTCATCGGAGAAGAGAACATTTAGTAAAAAATAATCAGGTGAGTCACTTTTATCGAACAACACTGTATATCTATTCTTATTGAGGAAAAATAAATAAATAGTGAATAACGTTTCAGAGTTTAGGTGGAGATGTTAGAAGTATACAGTTGAAGTGGATTATAAAAGAAAGAAGAAACAAATTATAAACAGTAAACAAAGGATAAATCTCTACTCTTGTTTGAAAGACGGGGTGTGTATGAGCAAGACGATAGACGAACCTCTCTTCTGCTAATGAGGAATAAATAAATAGTAAATAAAATCTCAGACTTTAGGTGGAGACGTTAGAAATTTTAGAGCTGAAGTAGACTTTAGAAGGAACCAGAAATCCAATACTAAACAGAAAATTAGTGGTCAACGTCTATTCCTATTCCAAAGACCGGGGGAGTGTGAACGGTTTGGAATAAAAAAGAATTTAAATTTCTGGTAGAAATAATAATGAAGAGAGAAACTTGGAAAAGTTGATATTCACATTCATAATGAAACGAGAACGACTGAGGGGGGCCATTGTCTCATTTGCCTAACAACCTTATGTCAGTGGATGGCAGACTGGGTGGGGAGTGAGAACGGTTTAGAATCAAAGAGAGTTTAAATATCTGGTAGAAATAATGAGAAAAGAGGGCTTGGAAAACTTGACATTCACAGTGCAATGAAAACGAGAACGACTGAAGGGACTATTGAGTCATTTGCCTAACAACCTTATGTCAGTGGATGGCATTTCCGGGGTTGTGTGGACGGTTTAGAATCAAAGAGAGTTTAAATATCTGTTAGAAATAATGAGGAAAGAGGGCTTGGAAAACTTGGCACTCACAGGACATAATGAAGACGAGAACGACTGAAGGAACCACTGAGTCATTTGCCTAACAACCTTATGTCAGTGGATGACAGAACAGGAATTGTGATGGATAGTTTTAAAGACAAACATTTCTAAGAGTTACAAACGAGGGAACTTGTGGAGAGCCATGATCATCTACGCACTGAATAAAAGCGACCACATTTCATTCTTCATTTCATTGCTGTTCTCTGTATATTTATTCCAGTTTATTTTATAGTGCATTATTTTTTTATTGCCAGTACCGAATATAATCTTACCTGTGCAGAAGGCCAAGTGGCAGCAAATATCTTGTGTTTACTGTAATCAACATTGTTCTTGCTATCGATCCATTTCCCTCGTGATTCGTGTCTGCTTCTGCCTGCAGAACTTTTCTTCGGAATCTCTTTGCTATTCCAAAATAATACTATTGGTAAGGCGAAGAATGTTCCTGATTTTGGTTTCAACTACTCCAAGACAGAACAATAGGAAATTCTTTGAAGACGATAAACATTCAAACATTCAAACGTCGACTGGCCGGGAGGCTCTGCGATTCAAGTATCGATGTGTGCAAATTTTATCATGAATTCCTCAGCATGTGCCCACGGGCATTTTCTGGACCAGTCAAAGACGCAATGTTTAAGTAGCTTTCATAATTAAATTCAGTATATCATTGCATATGGAAGCACGCCAGTGCAGATCCAAGGCCTAAAGGATATAAATCTAATTTATTACTTACCAGTCAAATACTTCAGTGCCTCCAAGAAAAAAAGATTATTTTAGTCTTCTGAACTTTCATAGAAATAGGGCTGAACAGAAATATGGGCTGTGTTGTGTAAGTCGCTGATCTCCGTTTCAAATACAAGATAAAAAATATGCAATGTTATTGATCGTGACCTGGCATCTTGGCTTCAGCCACATTCTTACCGCCTTAACGTAGCTTCCCTGTGCTTTTTCTATAAATATTTTCATAGTAATTGTTCTGGGGGTGCTTTCGTCTTCCGTAACTGGAATATATGAATATAAGTACGCTACTAAATTGGCGCCAAGGTATGTTACAGTTTAAATGGTCAGACGTAATTGTAAGTTTTATGCGAACAGTTTCTTCTCTTAATGCCTTGTAGAACTTTCTTCCGGCTTCTTGTTTCCCAGTCATATTTGATGTTCAAAAATTTTAATGCAATATCAATCATTATCTTCTGTCTTCTTAAATCTTGTTCTTTAAATGTTGTTGCTCCTTAATAACGTTTCCTTTTTATCGTATTCTCTCACACTCATATTCTATCACTCTCCGTAATCCCAAACATCTTAGTGAATTTATTGCCTTGCTTGGGGTGAAATGATTAGAAATAATATGAAACCCCGTCATACTCAGAAAAGAGAAAGAGTCAAGTCACAACGTTGTTGGTTTTGTGATGATTTCGGAATGTTTTTCGTCTGGTTATCAGTTTTGCGAAATGTGAAGAGACGTAAACATACATGACGAGAGTATTTAACTAAAAGCTTACTGTAAAAATTCTTGTCCAATACTTCTCAGCCTTCAACTTAATGCAATCATCCACATTGACTGGAATCATTATTTTACTACTTACAACAATTGCTTAAAATATTTTCCACCTTCTTACAGTTGTGTATATTGCATAAACGGCTAAAGCTACAGTCCAGATATTATTTGTTATTTATTCGATTGAGCTAGCTCGAACATTCATGAGTCTATCACGCCAACCGTCATGGTACTGCATCAAGATCGGGTAGGTTATTACGGTAGCATTCCCGTGTCATTATATGTTTGGACAAATGTAGGTCGTTGCAGGGCGACCAAATCCCACTTTCTTCAGAGGGCACAGAAAAGTAGATCACTTGCAAGTTCTTGATTGGCTCGCCAGCAGTGTCCTGCAAAGCGCATTAGGTACATCTAATGTAGCTCTACATTCATCATTAATAATGTATATATATATATATATATATATATATAAATCGATTCTCCCCGTCGGGTTCGACGTATGAGGGTCAAGCAGATCAGTTTCCAGGAAACTGACAGCCTGACACCGGCACATGAGATTCGATTATAGTGTCGAAGGCTTCGTGCAGGACCATCCACACTTTTTGAAGGGCCGAATACAGAGACCTGGTGCACTACGTGCCACAAGGTTCCCAAACAACCCTCCGCAGCTTTTGAATTCAGAGTTGTCCTTCTCCTAGACCAGTTGCCATCCAAGGCTATAGAACCCAGTCTGTCCTGCTATTTAACCCATAGCTGGAGGGAGAAGAAGAGGATTCGCACGTAGGAGGCACGGTGGGGTAATGGATATCGGCTTGGATTGTGGAATCGCAGTGCCGAGTTCGAATCCAGGTTGAATCCATTACATTCACTTACGTGCTAATACCCTTGGGAAAGGTGTGATACATATATATATATATATATATATATATATATATATATCTGTCATGTATATATATATACATTATATATATATATATATATACTTAAATCTGTTAGCTCAGTTACTTTTATATCTTCTGCTAAATTTCTTAATATTATTTTCTGTTTTAATTTAAATATGTTCTTAGCAGTCAATCTGCCGTTTCAATTATCCTCATATTTTTTTCATCAAAACTTGTTTGTCAGATTCTCAGTGGCATTTTTCTAGTTCTCATTTTGTCAACGTTTCTACTTTTCCTTTCTATTATTGACGATAAGCTACATCCGCGTCCAGGGTAAGACGATAAACAACATCCGCGTCCAGGGTAAGACGATAAACAACATCCGCGTCCTGGGTACGACGATAAACAACATCCGCGTCCAGGGTAAGACGATAAACTACATCCGCATCCTGGTTAAGACGATAAACTATGTTCAACAGCAAGGAGGTTTTGAGGAGCGTGGAACTCCCTCTTAATTGATGGTGTTCCCAGGTGCACCCTGACCAGGAGTGGTAGCACCTGTTAGGGTCCCAGCTACGGGTAAATAGTCAACCCCAAACTGTGGTCAAAACACTATGAAAGGGTAAAAATATGTTTTAATACCAGAAATACTTTGTAGAAAAATTATTACCGGGAATACATTTTTTTTAAAATTACCAGCAATACATTTTTGAAAAAAAATACTCCCAGCTATATATGTTTTGAAAAAATATTACCAGAAATAGATTTTTTTAAGGAAAAAAATTTTACCAGTAATATATTTTTGAAAAAAGAATTATCAGCAATAAGAACTTTGTCGGCATTAATTAACTCATTGAGTTTGATATGCCGTAAAACAAACCAAACCAAACTTTTCTATTGCTCGTAGCGAACTTTTTCGTTATTTCAAACGTTGCCATCCATTCTTTTTATTGATTTCATATCTTGTTCCTATTATCTGCTTATATCTTTCTTTCAATCCACAGCGACCTTCTACCATCTCTGATCAGTTCCAGAATTTTCATCAATATTTTCCTCAGACAGGCTCCGTGCCTTAAGCGCCTATTGGAACTTAAACTCGACCCAGACCTCAAGTCGAACTCGTATATACGATCTATCGCTAAAGATGCTGGGAAAATGGTCGGTCCCTTGTACCACTCCAGCAAGTACCTGACTTCTCGTGCTATCCTCTATTTTTACGAGAGTCAGAACAGGCCTAAAATGGAGTATTGCTGGCATATATGGACGGGAGATGCCTAGTCTTTATTTTCCTCTCTCAACAGCGTCTGTGGGTACTTTAAACCACACATTATTTGCCACAATGCAGCCCCCTTCTTACAGATGAAATATCGCAAGACTCTCGCTGCTCTAATGCCATTTCCATGATGAGCGTTCAGATAACCAACACTCCACAGTTTCACCAGTTCTAACCTTCAGGGGTAAGACCCGCTATGCCACGCCCATTGTAACAAACCACCAACATTCCATTCGTCTTCCCCTTGTGGGATGTAAATGCCACTCTAGTAGCTTCAAGAACATTTATGTTTAACATCAGAAAGAGACACTTGAAATTTCTAGGGCAGAGAAGAAAGAGATCTTCGTGAATTTGAAACTCACCGGATATAACGAAGGCAATGAGGGGTGTAAGAAACATCGAATACGATACCTAACGAATTTGTGTAAATAGAGACTGGGGGTGGGGGGAACTAAAGGGACAAATATTCTTGAGAGCTCGAAAAGATAGGAAGTTGTGGAGAGGTATTATCGCTCACGTCCTGTAGGGTAACGGCACATAAAAGAAAACAAGGTTTATAGTGAAAATATTAATTTGCGTAATAAATTATGTTCATTGACGGTTTAATTGATCTATTTTCTACAGCTTATCGATTTAAATAGTTTTAATGATACAAGTATTTACCAATTAATCCATAGCCTGGGAGAGAAGAGGCGGATTCATACCATTCCCATGGATATTTGCGTGCAAGTGCATATAACGAACCCAACGAGGTTTGAAACCCGATTCTCCGATTAATGATTCCGTCTCATTATCCACTACACCATCTATACGTCCAAGCTTATAGCACCTGGTATTCCGAAGCGGTTACCCATCTAGGTACTAACCAGGCTCGACGTTGCTTAACTTCGCTGCTTCAACGTGATGTTGGTGTAGACTATTAAAATATGATATCATGTAATAAAGCGACATTCATAAATGGGGGGGGGCGGAGAGCGGAATTACCTTTTGCCTGTTGGTGTATACGCGTATCTGCTATATTTATGGTAAGGTAAAACTTCAAATCATATCAATTTGCATATCTCAGCGTTGATTGAGAGCCGACACCAGAAGCAAAATAAGATCCAACAGTATCATATCGCACCTCCTGTATTTGGCCGCAAGGTTTTTGGCACAATTTCCATGGCTCCAGCCAGATTCCTGTTACAAGGAAAAACTAGAGAATATTAAAGGCTTCTTTTTTTTTCTCCCGCTTCTAAAATTAATATAATCTCTTGTAACTTTATATTTGGAAAACTAACTAAATCAGAGATTATATAAGACGTCATCCTACCAAGAGCAAACCGTACGTTTCTTCAAGTTGATAAACTATATAAGAATTTGCTTTGATTTTAAATTTCATCATTTTTTTTTATGTAGAGAAAGTTTATTTTTGCGAGTATATTTAAGTGTGCGCATGCGCATTCTGTCTATAGCTCTTACCCATATAAACAACTTAAAATAAAAAAAAAAACCCAAAAAACAAGATTATAAAATAAAACTTAGTTGAACAAAAACAAACAAACGGTGAGATTTACAAATTCGGGGAACTAAAAATAAGTAATGATAAAAGTTGATATAATGTTTATGACACTGATTAAAGTACTTTAGATACTAAATTCGGTAACATTTCCAAAATATCAGTGTTATGTCTTTATAGTTTAAATCTACTAAAAACAATACGAAAACATTTCTTCTCTGTTTCCCTTTTCTTTTTTTTTCTTTTTTTCATTTTGGGACAATGTTTAAATTCCATTAAATGTTAGTATTTGAGCAGAGAGAAATTGGCAAAAATCAATATTTCTTTCAAATATTTCACATCTAAGTACAACTATGAAATGGGCGAATTTTTGAATTTCCAAGGCGTTACGGAGTTACGTAAGATATTAAGAGATAGGAAAAATCATAAACAAAGATTTGGTTTATATAGTTTTATGGTGCATCAACCTCAATAGTTTATTTAATACCGTCAGGATTTTTAGGACAGATTCATATGAATATAATATATATTCTTTGTAAGAAATCAGTTTATTGATCAGGTTTCATTGACGTAGTTTTGTAAAGCGGGTTTATGTCGAGAGTCAAATGTATTGCTGGTAATTTTTTTTTTAATTTATTGCTGTTATTTTTTTTTAATTTATTGCTGTTAATTTTTTTTTAATTTATTGCTGTTAATTATTTTTAATTTATTGCTGTTAATTTTTTTTAATTTATTGCTGTTAATTATTTTTAATTTATTGCTGCTAATATTTTTTTCTTAATTTATTGCTGTTAATATGTTTTTTAATTTATTGCTGTTAATATTTTTTTAACTTATTGCTGTTAATTTTTTTTTAATTTATTGCTGTTAATTTTTGTATTGCTGGTAAGATTTTTTTTATTTCTTCAAGAATGTATTTCTGTTATTTTACTATAAAAAACTATTTTCATATTTTCATATTGTTTTGACCCATAGCTAGGACCCTAACAGGTGCTACCACCCCAGGTCAACCCTGACCTAGGGGCATCAGCAATTAAGAGGTGGTTCTATGCTCCTCAAAACCTCCTGATCCGAGGCCTTGCTGCCGGATGTTGTTTATCGTTTTACGCAGGACGTATTAGAAACAAAAAAAGGGGACTGAGCCGAAAGAAAAGACGTGATCCCGAGTGATATCGTTCTGGTTCTACCGACCAATGTGGAGAAGTAACGAGAAACTTTTAAAGAAAACAGGAATGGCAAAGAAAACAGGAATGGCAAAGAAAACTTATTCTTAAAAACAGAAAGCAATCTTATGAATAGTTGACAATGATAAAATCACGCCAGTAAACTTTGGTACCATTCTCTTTATACGCCGTGTCCCTTCAGGACGTTGACGATCATGGTTCTCCCTAATTTCCTCTACTTCGTAGCTCTAAGAAACCTTGTCCCATCATCCATTTATTCAAACTCACTAAGTATGTTGTTTTGATTCACACTGTCTCACTTGACTTCAGTCTGCCCTGTGAGTATCAGATTTTCCAAACCCTCTTTCCTAATTTTGTGCTCTAGAAATTTCAACTACCTCTTCCTGATGTTAAATATAACTTTCCTTTTTGTTCCCATTTTCTCAAAAACATCATCGTTGCTCTCCTATTCGGTCCATTCTATTCCCAGCATCCTACTGTAGAACCACATTTTTGTTGCTTGACGACTCTTCTTCATCTTTGGGGAGATTGTCCAGCATTCACTGCGATACAGGAGGAGAGATATCATGTAAGAATTCAATACTCGCTTTTTCTTTGTTTTTTTTGTTTTTTAACGAATTTTTTTCAGCTTGTTATCTAAAAAAAAAAAGTAATATCTCTGTTTTCTACCACAGGATGTTTTCTATTTTATTACTTTTGAATATCTGGAAAAAATAATCTTTAAATATTTTTCATGCCTACACGTTTTAAAAACAAAACGTATATTATCTAATTTAGGGGTTTATTTTTTTTTCTTTAGCTAAAAATAAGCATATTGTAAACCAAAATTTATTTCAAGTGCTCTCCGATGATCTTAAAGTTCAACACTGATCATCTCATTTTATGCTGCTTTTTTTTTTTACCCAAATTACGTTCCCGTGAAAGTTCACTGCGATGAATGGAAGTATTTGGATAGAATCCAGGTCATAAAGTCCACCACGTATATTTCTAATGCCACCCCCACGATGAAACTCAGAAACCGAATTTGACCCTATCCACCCTAAGATTTCTGAGGTCAAAAGAGCATTTTTTTTTTACTTCAGTGCAAACTCAATATCTTTATCCATTTTGTTAAAAGTTGCTTCATTAGGCAAAGAAATGACATGCTCTGCACTTTCATGACCCCAAGTGATCTCCGAGTTCAACATTACACAGCTTATGTCGCAACTTGATGTCTTCTGAGTTTTCAGGCGAGCATATCAAATTCAATATCTCCGTACATCTTGCCAGGAATTGATTAATTAAGCTAGAAATAGCATATTCTCATCTTTGGTGATTTTGCATAACTCTGAATTACCCCAATGTCGGCCACACATAGTCTATATCTTTATTTGAGGTGTTGTGGTGATCAGTGCAAAACAGAGAAGAACGTGGATCAATGGAAATTGTATTTAGTCAGTTATTTGTGAACACATATTTAGAGGAATATAGAATAGAAGATGACCAAACATTAACTTTATATGGCATGCCTCAACTTTTAAAATTCTTATTTCTTTTTTAGACGTATTGAGAGAGTTAATATTCTAGCTTCCATTCGGACACAGGAACTGAAAAGATGCTCACCATACCCGTGACAGGAGACAATAATTGAGGTTGAGCAAGCACGTCTGTGTGTGTGTGTTTCTATTTACGTGCGTGTTAATACCTACGTTGTAACCTAGAAAAGTTTACTGAATGGGGAACAACCAAAACGGAGGTTGGAAATGAAATGGTAATCTTTATAACATCAACAAAATACAATACTCGCCAGCGGCGTGAAGTAGGTAAACCACTGCTAGAGGTGGACTACTTAGTCACCATATTACCGCAACTTACAATAGTGTCCAACATATTTATGAGGATTGAGACATACCTATTAGTGTTCATAGGCACGGTATATAACAGCCTATTTGTGCGTACATGTACGCGTAAGTGTGTGTACGCGCCTCACGAACACCTATGTGTATTCCTGTATGTGTGTCAGCTTGATGCTGCCTGTCTGTATGTTTCTGTGCATATAAATGTCCGTGCCTATATGTGTTCGTGTCTGTGTACGCATACAGGAGGAAATAACTTACTTTAAAGAAGGATTAATTCCTGGCAGACAACGAGATCCTTTATTTCCTATTTTCTGCTAGACTAATTTTCAAACATTGTGTAAAATACACGGCAAGACACGGGAAACGCTGGGTAACTTGACAGATAAACAGTCTAATAAATCTTACCAAATACTTCAGCTAGTAAATATACACACAAACACAAACATTCACACATAGGCACAAAGATATATATATATATGTGTGTTCGTGTATGTTCGTATCTATCGCCTATATATACATTTATATCTGCTAGCTGAAGGTATCGTTTATTTTATGTTGAAAATACTTGAATAAATATACATATTTAAACTTCAATCTTCCATGAATCTCTCACGTACATTCATATCTGCTCATGGCGTATCAAATGTAAACATCACACATTATGAAATGAACAAAGTCCGACAATTATTTTAAGAATGTATAAGCATAAAAATGTCTTAAAATAATTGTCGGACTTGGTCCATTTCATAATTTGTGATGTTTACATTTGATACGCCATGAGCAGATATGAATGTACGTGAGAGATTCATGGAAGATTGAAGTTTAAGGACAGTAAATTCGACCGTACGTATTTAGATATAAAATTTCGATCTCAAAAATGCTGTACTTGGATGAAAATTTCTTTGAAGGATAATTATTGATTCTTACCAAAACTAAACCCTGCTCAATTCCAAATCCACATGACAATAAAAATGTTAAAATTAAAAAAAAAATGTTTAACTCTTAGCCTTCAAAAAAAAAAAATTAATTTCTCTGTGTCTTTTCTATAAATACTGGTAATTGTTCTGATGAACTTTCCACTGCGGTAACTAGACTTTAAAAAATAAAAGCGCAGTTTTCATTATTTTACAGTTGAAATAGCTGGATGGAACCGTAAGTTCTATGTTAACAATTTCTTCTATATCACGTCTCTTTTCCAGTTTCTTGCTTCCCAGTAAAGATTGATCTTCAAAAATTTAAATTCAATATCAATCGTTATCTTCTGTTTTCTTAATTTTTTTCTTCGACAGTTCTCTCTCCTTAATAGTATTTTTCTCATATTGTCTAACACACAGTAACTCCCTTGCGTCTTAGTGGCTTTATTGAAATGATTAAAAAATAAAATAAAGATTCAAAAAAATAAATATACAAAAATTACATAAAACTAAATTACAACAACATCAGTATCAACTCACTTACATATGAATCATATATAATTGCGCATATTAAATAACTCTATATGTGGCTATCGGTGTGAGAGGAATATAGAATTAATATATAGTATTATATACGTGCATCTGTCTGAATAGTACCGTTAACTTGTTTATGTTTGATTTTTCATATATTTGTTCACGGAGGTAAAATCATTTACTTTTGAAAAGAGAGAGGGAGAAGAGAGAGAGGGAGAAGAGAGAGAGGGAGAAGAGAGAGATAGAGAAGAGAGGGAGGGAGAAGAGAGAGAGGGAGGGTCCATATACATTATTCGGTATCTATGTAGCTTTTTGCATCTGTCTGTTCAATACACATTTGTTTGAGAGCGAGATAGAGAGAGAGCGTGTGTGTGTGTATGTGTGTAAAAGTCTGTGTTAAAGAGAAGTATTCATCAGCATCAGTGCCTTTGTCAGATGTATTATTTGATAAAAATTCGCCCTCGGAGAAGCGACTTTTTTTCATGAGGAAGTTATTGTGGAAACCAGCTTTCGTTATAGCTATTCAGTCCGCCGTTATCAAAGATTTAAAAAGAGAAGTAAGGTGAATTGGGAAACTGGAACTATTGCAGAAATATTAAAATGTCGACGCTACCAGATCTAGCGTCAAATGAGGCGCATCTTATTCTTTTTTTTTTGTTGTTTTATTTTTTTTCAAAAACTATCATATTTTTCTTTTAAGTATTTAAACAAAAAATAAAACCATTTCTTGGGTGCACAAAAACTAAAAATCGCTTCAATCTCTCGGTTTGATCGTTTCACAACATACGATGAAAGCTAAAATGAAATTCGAAGGCTAAGAGCAAGATAAAAGTTTTCTATCACTGACAATAGACTTTTCCACGGCGTTCATTCAAAAGATTTTCTCTGTGTTCATTCAAAAGATTTTCTCTGTGTATTTCTCCGTTTGTCAAAGGAAAAAGAAAAATTAAAACCTCTAAACCAGTCGACATTTTCTCTCTGACTGAATTATATTATTGACCACGTTTGCCCATTAACTAAAAACGAAGGAAAATTTCTCGGACGCTGAATTCTCCACTAAATGTGACAGTTTGTATATGAAGTAATTCTGAGCCTATCTTCATGCTACTGCTTTTATGTGGCGGTTGCCTTCGGCATGCCGGCGATTATGGTTCTCCACATCTTTCTATCTTTCGTGCTTGTGTTTTTACTATTCTTCCTAGAACCTGTTCATTCGCACAAACTCGTCATTCGACGTTTCTAAACACACCTCTTGTTTTCACTATGTCCTGTGAGTGTCAAATTCGCCAACCTTTCTTTCCTCATTATGTATCTGAATAATTTCAACACTTTTCTGTATTAGGTATTGTTTGCATTTTCTTTAGTACTTCGTCAAAGTATTCTCAGCATCCTTCGGTAATAGAAGCATATCTCTGTTTTCTCAAGTCTTTTTTCATTTGTGAGCCGAAATGCGTAGCATCTTATATATAAAATACAGTGTATGTGCGTGTGTCGTTCAAAAGCCCTAGAAAAGTTAAGCTCAATGAACGATGTTGCTTGAGCTCAGATTCAGGGTTGCCAGATTATGCGAGGTTAGAAATATGTATTAATACATTATACTAGCCATTACCGTTGCTTTCATGGTTCAAGGGGAGTAATTCCTATTTTCCTTTTGTATCCAAAATTGCAGTGCACGTTTTCTTATAAACTAGCTTAAAAGCTGCTCTATCTGGCGGCATTTAAGCTAGCTCCTGTGGAAAAATCTTTGTTTGGTCAACATCACAATAGATAGGAAGGAGTAGATACGATAGGCATCAATAAACTACAGAAGAACCCAAAATTAATTTAAGTATTGAATTACTGTTTAAGCTTACCTTTTAAAAGTTCAACGATAATTCTTCGGCTGCCACTTAATTTAAAGACGATTTGATGTACGTAGATCCTTATTTGCCGTACAAACAATTATTTTTATTTCATGGGTTGACAGAATAGGGGACAATTTATAAGATAAAATATAGTGTAAAGATGGGAAAATAGAAATCAGAATCAGTTATACATTCAACATTTGAGGAATTAGAGAAACATAATAGCTAGTTAAGTAAAACTTATGTTATGGAATCTATATGAATAAATGCGAAATTGAAGCACAATTCTGCCACAAATTCTGAGATTAAAAAGCTCCAGCACTATTTTATCTTACTTCGTACGGTATTTACCTTGTCCTCTTACTTGGACGAGATGTCAAACAAGGTCTATTTTTAGGTGGGGAGCCGAGCGCGTATGCCCGGAACAGGAACAAAAATTCAAATCAGCTCCAGCAACTGTCGGTTGCGCTGGCCTCGGTGCGAGTACCGATGCCTCCCTCTGGTGCAATGGGAGGGTGCAGCCTCGGGCAGCTGTTCCACAGGGCTAGGCACCTCTTCAGTATTATTTTCCTCAGTTGACTCTTTGTTCTTTGACAGAGAAGCCCCTGAGCGCACTCTACCCAAAGACAGAGACGCAACTGAGAGATGATAAGTTGACTTGAAATTACTCAAAAAGAGCGATTTGTATTTATTCAACCCCCAACGAGGTCAGGTTGTGACACGAGGTCGGTTTAATGTGGGGATTTACCATATTTAATGGATGTCAGCTATCAGTTATCTCCTGTTAATTTCCCTCTGAAAGTTCTCCACTGCCTTAGCCGGGTATTGAACTCACACTCTTTCTGTCACTGGATCTCACTAACGCCTTTATCCACTGTGTCCTTAAGGACGCGTGGCACAGTGGATAAAGGAAATTAACAGTAAATATGGCACGTGGAAGACAATTAAATATGGCAGTGATCCCAGTGATCGAAATAAAGGGTTCAGTTCAACATTCCAACCAATTAAAGGCCGGAGCGTACAAAAGCCGACCGGTTATAATAAATATGGCGACAAAGATGAGGACAATGGTTCGAATAATGTAAATTATGTGCATAATATCTCATCTCAGAAATATATACATATATATGTATTATAAATTAATTGATTTAAAATATGTTTTTTCCGCTACACATTTCTAACCATGTTTCAAAAATGGAAGCTAAAAGCCACGAATTTAATTTTGTGATTAAATTAAAGACATTAGTTCCATTTCATCCTCAAGCGAATTAACCATATTTTAAATCAATTAATTTATAATATTAATGCTCTGTAAATTTACATTGAGCCCTATTTTGTAAAAATAAAAATATCTGTAAGAACACTGGATTATATATCTTAACGTTCTTTCTTTTTATTTAAATATATATATATATATATATATATATATATATTTTATATATATATATATTTTATGTACTTATATTTTATATATATTCCACACACGCACACATGCACACACACACACACAGGTATATATATATATATATATATATATATATATATATATGGGCGAGAGAGAAAAGAAGACAAGCAAATAATGTTAAAGTGTAGTTTGTTTTTTGTTTCGTTTCGTTTCATCTCGTTTCATTTCATTTCGTTTCGTTTTTTTAATTGAAGGGATTCAGTAGCGAATCAGAACTAAATTAAAAAATAACGTCTTTGTGATTGAATTGCGCCCATAAAATAGAAATACCAAAAGCAATTGCTGATTTCTAGAAAATCTCTGGTTTTCATATAGATCGGGATCAGAAAGGAAAATGAAATTGAATTACAATGAACCTACCTGTTTTATATACGACCACAAATATGTAGTATTGGGTTTACCAAAACGTTCGTTTTCTTTATTAAGTAAATTTTTCTATTTTATAAGCGAATGAATCTTTAACAGTCTCTAAATAAAATGATTTAATCACGTAGTATGAAGTGCATTAAAATGATATAATTTAAAATTGTAATCCCAGATTTAAATACAGCTGAACGACATATCAAAGAATTTAATAATTTAATTTGTCGTTATCTTTTGAATATATAATAAATAATAAAAAATATTGACAAGAACTACAAAAAACTTAGCGGGCAAACGTTTTTAGCACTTAAACATAACTTAGTAACATGAGAATTTAATTAACTTAGCCTGGCTTAGAAACTAATAATATTCACGTATTATTCATCATTCATATTTTTTTTTTATAAATGACACGTGTTTCAATTGAAGAAGGCGGAAATGTAGTTCGTCTTTTTGAGAAATTAACTCACAAATGTAAATTGACTCTATCCTTGGAAAAGGTTATCTTGGTGTAAAGTACAACGAATTTATAAAACTAACTCTGAAGCATAAGATTATATTGTTTTACTTATTTCATCAAAAAGACACCGTCCGTTTCATACACTTCTACTGTTTTTTGAATGGGTGGTAGAGGTTTATCCCTTGTTTCCTGTATAGGATTAAGTTACCGCTTCTTTCTATGTTCTACTTCAACTCGATATTTTTAAAGCTTCCGCCCCAAATCTGAAATTTATACTACTAGAATATTTTTGCAGTATTTAGTATTGTTGAAGTTACCGATCACATTTTTGTGATGATTTACAAACTTTACGTTTCGTTCAATTTGGCACACCAATCGATGAAATTTGAATAAGCTGATTTGTTTGGAAAAATAAATTAACAAAGCCCTAATTCGCTATTTTAATAATTAATTTAATTTCATAGGACTTCATGCTAATCAATATTTTTTTTAAATATATTTTCCTTTTTAACAGTGAAGACTAAATTCTTAGGATTTCTTACTCTTGAGCATGCAGCATAGAATTGTCCATGCGTAAATCTTTCTTTCAAGTGTCAAATTCCAACATTTTGAAGCGTTTGGCCTTGTGATTTGTTTATAGTTTTCGCAAGCGAAAGGCAAACTGGAAATTAGATTCTTGTATATATATAAAAAAAAATTTAAAGATATGCAAAAAATATTGCATTCTTATTAAATAAGTATGTTATTCTAATCATTAAATTGTTTTTAAAATAGTCGTAGTATTTTGTATGTTAAATACTAAAACTTTTAAACCCTTTTAAGACCTTCACTGTTTTATATCAAGCTTGATAGACACTTTAGAGATAATTATTAAAACATCAGCAGCGTATCTATTTATTTCCGATCTGCAATGTGAAGTGATTAACCATTTCACAGAAGATTAGGGCCTCTAGTATTTGGCCAAAAATAGGTAGAAGACTAATAAGCCGACATAAGTCACGGGCACTAGTATGAACTGGACGACACCTTTGAAGATAAAGAAACACAATAAACTGTACTATTAAAATAAATATCTAAATAGAAATAAGCAAAAAAAATGAGTGTTTGCAAAAAAATAAATGGTGGCCATTCAGTCGTGGTATATATATATATATATATATATATATATATATATATATATATATATATATCCGACAATTTATTTATTAAAGACATTTTTATGTTTAACGTTCTTTTTATAGATACAAGTATTTAAGTAAATGCTCTGTTTATAATAAACAGTATTAAATAACATTTACCGGCCTGAATGTCCGAGAAATTTTCATAGAAAATATTCGTCCTTAATACTGTTTCATAAACACACACACACACACACACACATATATATATATATATATATATATATATATATATATATATATATATATATATATATATATATATATATATAATGAGAAAGAACAGTAAGATTTATAATCCGGTGTTCTTATTAATTATTTTTATTTTTAAAAAACAATGCTCAATACAATTCAATAGAGCCTAAACATTATAAATTTACTAATTTAAAAGTATGCTTAGAAAACATAAAGTAGCGTATATAGTATAGCGATCAAACCATATTTTTAAATTAATTTTATAATATATATATATATATATATATATATATATATATATATATATATATATATGTGTGTGTGTGTGTGTGTGTGTGTGTGTGTGTGTGTGGCATTTCATTTCCCCAAGCATGACAGGGAGTGCCACTAGCACGCAAGGGGTTACAGAGAGGGAAAGTAAGAGTAAAGAGGGAGAGGGTTACGGGGAGTGAAAGTATGAGTAAAAAGGGAGAGGTTTACGGGGAGTGAAAGCATGAGTAAAAAAGGGTGCTTGAGGAAAGGATAAAAAGAATGACGGTGATCAAGATCAAGGCATCAGAAGATGCCGATTGACATTACAGTTAAATTTTTGATGATTAAAGTAATCAGGGAAACAAATAAGAGGGAGTTCCATTGTCGGGAAGTGCGAGCGAAGAAGCTGTTGTTGCAGAAGAGGAGGTTGCATTTAACTGTTTCGACAGTAAAAAGGTGGGACCGAGATGCCAACCTAGTAGCACGCTTAAATCCATGCAGTTGAGGCACCACTAAAAAATCAGAGCAGTTGCCATGAAAATATTTGTAGAAAAGACAGAGGGAAGCCACATCACGTCTGTGAGGAGAAAGTGACTGGAGTTGAGATGCCAGGTCAAGTCTTATCACATTGCATATCCGTCTTTGGATTTTATCGAGAACCTCGTGATGAACAGCGGGGACACCAGGTCATATATTGGCAACAGTATTCAATGTAAGAACGAAGGGTAGATCTGTAGATTTGGACTTTGAAAGATGGACTCAGGCGAAAAAAACCTTCTGGTGCCACACAGAGACCAAATTTCTTTGCGGTGGATGTGGCTATTGATTCAATGTAGTTGTTCCACCTCAGGTCAGTGGAAAACGTGAGACTCAGAAGGTGGATGGAGAGACGCTCTCGTGAAGTTGAGCACCAGCCATGCTGGATGAAAATATGGGGACTATAGAGCAGATAGATAAATAGATGCAATGAATTTATTTTTAATCCGATATTTTTATGATATAACAAAAAAAAAGATTAAATAGAACATAGCTTCCTGTGCTGTTTCCCCTGGCTGTGCGGTAAACCACAATGGTTTAAACTGTGGTTTCTCATAGATGATCTCTGCCAGTGAAACCATTTTCTTTTACAGAGCTTTCTCGAAAGCTCAGTCCGGGAGATATAGTACACAGTTTAACAAATGACATTTATTTCAAAATTGAAGTATCGACTATAATAACGTTTAAAAAGAAATATATATATATATATATATATATATATATATATATATATATATATATATATATATATATATATATATATATGTGTGTGTGTGTGTGTGTGTATGTATGTATGTATGTATGTATATGTGTCTGTGTATTTATATATATATGCTTATGTGTATATATAGAGATGAATATGTTTGTTTACTATGTTATTACAAATTCGTTTATCGCAATTTAAATTTTAGATTAAGTTTTGAATAAGAACTTAGATCATTTTAATACATTTAACTCTCTGAACACGGAATACTTGATCAGGTGTGTATTTTATTTTCTGCTGCAACTACTACTGTGTGTGCGTGTGTGTGTGTATGTGTGTGTGTGTATGTGTGTGTGTGTGTGTGCACGAGTGACTGTCCCTCCGTCTCTCAATCTCTCTTTTTCTTTGTGTGTGTGGTGTGTGTGCACAAGTCACTGTCCCTCCCTCTCTCAATCTCTTTCGTTCTTTGGTGTGTGTGTGTTTGTGTGTGTGTGCGCGCGCGCGTGTGTGTGCGGAAGCACGTTAAGCTTAGGAGCATTTTTTTGCATTTTGTTTAAAATTAGCAAGTTTTTTAGGTTTTTCGATTCTGCAGGTATTATTTAAAGACACAGTCGCTTTCTGGCACTTTTTGGCATCTGCGATATATATATATATATATATATATATATATATATATATATATATATATATATATATATATATATATATAAGACGACAGACAAGGCACTGCGATTAAGCTTTTTTTTATTTAATGTTTGTGGTGGTCGGATAAAACACCAGCAAAACCAAATTTACAACGAACGAACTTTATTTATGAGTTCAATTGTCCTTTAAGAAACGGTTTTCCTGATCAAACCGAATTTATAAATAATTACATCGGTCACACTACTACATGTCTATCCAGACGCCATACGTTACACCTATCCGACCACAGCTCTATTAGAACCCATTTAAACACACCCACACAAACTTATCAGACTCCATCCGAAACATACTAGTAGAAAATACAAGCATGTATAAATGAAGGATTGCTATATATATATATATATATATATATATATATATATATATATATATATATATATATATATATATACGTGTGTGTCTGTGTATTTGTGTGTCTTCTGAAGTTCTAATGAATTTATCGAGGGACAGAAAAAGCTGCGTTTGAAAAGAGTCCAGTTTTTCGAGCGTCGTGCTACTAATCAAAACTGTCCGACGTTTTCAATGCAATTTGTCTGTTTCCTTTCAATATTCCCCCAGCGCCTTACTGCAGCTGAAAGCTGCCCGGTGTTATTCAATGAATTGGTCAATCATCAAAATATTTATGTTCACCAACTGGCTTTTATTTGTGCAACTGTTATGTACGTAAATATATGTTGTATGTATTTCTATTTTGACTGTATATTTGAGAAATTATCTTACTAAAATATGTTTATCATATATGCCATTAACGCAAACAGCATACCTATCATTATTTCATATTCTTGAACAGAATTCGAAATGTTATAAATTAAATAAATAATATTAAATAATATATAATCACACATTTTGTATTTATACAAAGGTGTCTGTATTTATTCATTACCATAAATTTTGTCATTAAACTTTTAAATGCAAAACGGTTGACAATACTTATACTAATCAACAACATATAGTTTTGTACTACTTGCACCCCTGAAGATGATCTTGGGAAAAGATCGAAAGTACTTGGGAAATGAAAATAAAAGAAATTTAAACAGCTATAGCACATTTCTCTCATCCTTTAACATCAATACACGGAAGTATATGGAAGTATGAAAGGATTTTATTAAAAATTAGCAGACATAATGTCTGTAATTTATAAAATCAGACATGCCTCAAAAGAGAATTTGCTGCCTAAATACACAATATATATATATATATATATATATATATATATATATATATATATATATATGTGTGTGTGTGTGTGTGTGTGTGTGTGTGTGTGTGTGTGTGTGTGTGTGTGTTTGGTGTTAAAAAATAGAAGATCAGCCAGGCACGCTACGTTGGTTTCAACCTTAGGATATACTCAGGAGATAGTCAGGGGATAAGGGTCAGATTATTTGTTAAAGTTTTATTATTTATATATACGTGAAGGGTAATAGAAGGGGAGGAGAAAAGCAAGAGTATTTAAATTTCATTGGAGGGGAAGTAAATAAAATGTACATACTTTCATCTTGGTCCGTATGAACTCAAAAGTACTTATTAGTATGTATGCATCATGTAATTATTTCCGATCTTTCATTTAGTAGATTTTTGGGGGTCGGGACATGTTATTATTGTTAATTTTTCCTCATGACACAGTTTGCAGATATCACTACGACTACTTTGGGGATTTTTTTCCTATTTTCCAGCTCACAATCAGATCTTTGTTATTTTTCTCTTTTAATACACACACATGGCTCCCTAGTCTGGTAGAATTGCTAAAAGCTTACTAGTGTGATTATACCATCTCTTATATATATATATATATATATATATATATATATATATATATATATATATATATATATATATGTGAGATGGAGAAATCTACCTTGTTCGGCGTGAAACGATAAGTAAATTCTTTTAGAATTACTTATTTTACTTCTTAAATATATATAATATATATATATATATATATATATATATATATATATAAAGAGAGAGATATATAACTTCCACGAAATAGAAAAATACAGAATAAAACGCCGAAAATTTAATGACAGTATATATGGTTGTCGTTTTCTCCATTCAAGTCTTTTACCTTCACAATATATATATATATATATATATATATATATATATATATATATATATATTATGAAATGGACAAAGTCCGACAATTATTTAAAGACATTTTTATGTTTAACATTCTTAAATTATAGATACAAGTATTTAAGTAAATGCTCTGTTTATAATAAACGGTATTAAATAACATTTACCGGCCTGAATGTCAGTAGTTTAATACTGTTTATTATAAACAGAGCATTTACTTAAATACTTTTATCTATAAAAAAAGAATGTTAAACATAAAAAATATATATATATATATATATATATATATATATATATATATAGTGACAATTTCATACAGGCCAGGTTTTAAAAGTATTGAATGTTTCAGGCCATTTTTTCTGTTGATCTGTTTGAGCTCGATCAGCAGAGAGACCAGCTGTAAGCATTCAATTTTTTTTAATGCAAGGTTTTGAGTAAAATCGGATATGGAAGAATCTAACAGTTTAGTTACATCAGCTGCTTGGATTTCGTAGCTTAATTGGTAAGGATGCGAGAATATGCGACAAACACCCGAAGGCTAAAGGATACAGTTTTAATTTTCATCGAAAGCAAATTCTTTATTACGGATCTACATTACCTTTTCAACGGCCATAGAATGTAAAATAAAGAGCATACCGTCAGCAGGCTGTCCATGTTGATTCTTTTTTGAGTTTGACAGACGTCAGAAACGCCAAATCAACTCTCAACTTTCATTTTTTTTCCTGCCAAATTTCTACTTGGTTAATCAAACTAACTTGTTTGTATTTATGTTTTTTTTTTCTTACATATGTTTTTTTTTTTTACTGGTTTCTTTCTCTTCTCCACTTCTTTGATAGTTGCGTGTAAGAGACCTTCATTAATCTTGGCATTTCGATTTTGACAGAATAGCGCTCACCGTAACCCCCAACTAACTCCATACGTAAAGACAGCGCGCTCAAACAAAAATCTAATCAAAACAAACAGTGGAAGAGTGTGGAGAGCGTAGAGAGTTTTAGGGAAAGATTACAAAAGCCTGAGTACAACTGCAAACCGTCGGTGAGATATTAATACGTTGAAATATATATATATATATATATATATATATATATATATATATATATATATATATATATATATATATATATATATATATATATATATATATATATATATATATATTAATACGTTGAGTTGAAAATAAGTAACAAAAACGATACTAAAAAAAGAAAGAAAAATCCTGCAGTCACATATGTTCGCCATTCTTTAGGAGAGGTGATCGAATGTCGACGCATAACATGACTCACTCACACACACACACACACACATATATATATATATATATATATATATATATATATATATATATATATATATATATATAGAAATAAAGATATAATATATATATATATATATATATATATATATATATATATATATATATATATATATGCCGTGTGTAACATCAAGATAGTCAAAATCGTGTAACACCATGGGATAATTATGCATCTCACAAAAGGTTTAATATCCCAAAAATAACACTAAACTAATTGAGTTTCTTTTTTTCCGGATTTTCACATAAGACGTTTAGCCATCTTGTCGCCATTTGTTGTAAGAATCACTGAAAACCCATTTGCTAGAAAGTGAACAGGTTAAAATATCCTTTTTTTCAGACCCAATATGTCTCCCCAACTGAGCAATGGTGAGAAGAAAAAGATCATTCAGCACTTCAGTAATGGTACCAAAATTGATAATCTGCCTCCGTCTTAGTAACTTTTTTAAAAAAGGGTGAACAGTAAAAAAGAAAACTAGATCAGGAAGTCACAACACTAAGAGAGGTCATCATTTCAACTGAGAGCTATATGCATTCTTATTGTTCAGACTGTTATAGTATAAAACTCACGGAGTATTCCAGTAAGATGTATTTAATCATTTCTAAGATACAACGGTTCAAATCTTAATCTAAAAATTGGAGAATTTTGCTGTTACACCTCGTGCATAGTGACTATTATGGCTAATAATGCAAGACTCTTCGGTAAATCGAATTAAGTTCTCTCAGTCACTGGGTGTTTATCTAAAAATAAATGCACTTAAAATTCACCTTCATCCCCGACTGACGCCAATTCAATCGGGTTTCGATCCTAGCTAGAGGCAACTGGATGTCTAGCCACACTGATGAGCTGTGATACAGCGAAACAGTCTGTCTGACAATATATATATATATATATATATATATAAGGCAGGATGTGTGTGTGTGTGTGTGTGTGTGTGTGTGTGTGTGTGTGTGTGTGTGTGTAACGAATGCACGGCCGCAATTTTCGACGCATTTGCACCAAAATTTACATGCACGTAAGTAAGTGGAACGGCCAAGACCGAATTTGCATTTCCCAACTCCCATCGATAGTGAAAATAATCGATTTTTTCATGCTTCTACGGCAGTTTTCATGTAGTTTGCGACCATTTTCTTCTGGCCAGAGTGAGAGCTTATATCTGGCTGCCACGAATAGGCAGGAAGATTCTATTGGCCAGCGTGAGAGCCAACAGCTGACTGACACGAATGTTAACTAGCAGGCTAGCATGCAAAAAAAATCGATAGTTGCCTTCGTCACAAGTGAGAAAAATTTAAAACTGCATGGCACTTTACTCCAATTGGCTCATTCGCTTGCTTAAACTCAACGTAGATTCTGATTCCGCAGAACTGGGTTGGGTGTGAAAAAGTATTTGTTGTTAACATTCATTTTTTTCATTCGGTTTTTCCAATTACGAGTCCTTTTTTAAAGCTGATCGTTTTGTGTTCATTTTGTTTAGTTCTTTTTTCGTAACAGATTTAATGTTTAGTATAGAGCTTAGAAAAAATTCGCAGTATGGGATAGGCAAGAAGTAAGGCATGTAGCAACATCAGCGCGGCAAAGGGCACTCCTTTAAAGGCAAGGAAGGTCAAAAATATTTTAAGTCAAGTGATAGCGATTGCTGTATGAGTCGTACGATTTTTGAATCAAACACGGGCAACGCCGGGCCATGCTGCTATATATATATATATATATATATATATATATATATATATATATATATATATGTGTGTGTGTGTGTGTGTGTGTGTGTGTGTGTGTGTGTGTGTGTGTGTTAGAATAAGACAAGGAGAGCATTGCAGATCGGATTGTTGAATAGAACATTTAGGTAATCGCCAAATAGAAGCATGAAAACTCGTGTCTTTTATGCCGTCTACTCGCAACCCTGATTACTGAACGATACGATTAGTGTGCGCATGCGTGAGTGTATTTATAGAAAAGTTAATATTTGATGGCTTCGTTCTTGCTGCGGCTTACGTTTGTTCATTTTCTAGGTATGCTCGGATATTTTTTGCATTGTGACCAATTTTTTACATCTGCTAAATATTCACAGAATAGAAAAAAAGTCTGTTACCGGAATGCCACAACTTAATTTTATCTCATTTTATTTTAATTATTGTTTTTGTTTGTGTGAGTGTGTGTCATTTCACTAATGGCTGTGTTTTTCTCCATTCTTAAAAAATGTTAGCAAAACCGCTGTATTCGGCAGAAAAAGCATAAAAGAATGTCAAAAAAAAAAAAAAAACACACAGGAAAAATGCATAAATACGAAAGAATAAACAATAAATGACTAAAACGTACAATGATCAGACCAGAAAAAAAAACGAACTGAAAAGCAAATAGACTAAGATGACAAATGAGAAGAGGGTTCTTACAATTATTAGACTGCCTCATCCCATTCAACGTTGCGGATTTAGGCTAGCAATCTAAACACGCAAACCTCATGAAGGAAAATTGGTTACTTGATCTGCTCGAACTGACAACCATCGACAATATAACAGTATAATAGAAATACCCTCAAGTCCGCAAAAGATTACGTGATTAAATCCCTGTCGTTTTTAGATTTTGCGGTTCAACGGGTTTAAAAGGAACCACATTTACCATAAGTAACATTCTGCTGGCCACACCAGAAAACTGTTTGCCTGTGACCAAACAAGGTCTGAAAAACGTCGAACCGGAGTTGCAGACTTCCAGGTACCTAACTTTGAGATAGAAAATAACTTGACAGCGTTCTTCCAATAGTATGAAGAAACTATAGCCTTGAATTCAGGCCAAATGTGTCATTGTCCGTTAGAAGACCGTTATGCTAGTACTGAGGAGAGAATTGTCAATTCTATACAGCTTATCTGAGAAACAATGGTCTACAAGATTAAATCACTTACCCGGTAAGGCACATAATCAGGTGTTCAGTTGATTGAAATGGGTCAAGATCATTAAGTTGGTGACCCGGCAAGGCACCTTGTCAACTGTTCAGTCGACTGAAAAGGATCAACATCGTTAATATGCTTAGCCGACAAGACTTTTGTGTGGTTGCGAAACATGGACAGTCTATCGTCGCCATATTAAGCTTCACGAGTAGTTCCAGCAAGGCTGCCGTCGGCAAAGGATGACTTCTTGAAATTTAAGCGAATTTTTTGTTAAGAAATGCGCATGTCCTTTTGGTTTCTAAATATTTCCGAAATGAAATCCGATAAACGTTCAAATTACTTTTCAGGTACGACAATAAGTCATCAGATACAAAGACGTCATAACGAGAATATATACATATATATAAACACCGACGTGTTATATAACTTTAAATTCACCAATGTCAGCATTATTTTAAAAAAGAACATAACTTTTTAAAGAGAAAATATTACGAAAACATATTTGTAGCAATACTACCATCTATTGGCACAAGTTTAAAACAAATAGAAAAATGGTGATGTAATGTATTACGTAATAATTTTTTTATACAGATCCCTTCTTCACGAATCTAACATATTTCTTCCTAATACATAAAAATCAATGAAGATACATAAAAAATATACACGAAATATGATTTAATGAAAAATCATACAAAAAAAATGTCAAAACATCCTGCTATGTCTCACTAACTTTTACACACTTTAGCATCCAGAATGTTTGCCACACATATTTGAATATTATCTCTTACTTCATTGCACGTGACACGTAGCGAACCAATAAGAAATGAACAAGCGCAATATATTATTAATCTGCGTCTCTTTGCTTTTTAGCATTTTTTGTTATCATTTCTATCTTGATCTCTGACGAAGCTTTAACAAAGTGAAACATGTTAGATTAAGATCTGTTTCCCTCTTCTTTATCCCATCATTTTGTCGTATTTCTATCCATAGTCGATCTATCTATCTATCTATCTATCTATCTATCTATCTCTCTCTCTATATATATATATATATATATATATATATATATATATATATATATATATATATATATATATATATATATATATATATATATATATATAGATAGATAGATAGATAGATGATAGATATATGACGAAAATATAGTTCTATGGTATGCCATATTTATGAGTTAAAATGCTCGATGTCAGTAACAGAAGTGATGAAAATATAAAATGGAAATTGAGATCAACACCCAGCGACGACAGCCTGATTTATGCTTAATCGTTATGGCATATACAGTGTAACCCGGATATAAGAGAGTTGTCGGGACCGGAGAAGAAGTCTCTTATATCCGGGTTTCTCTTATATCCGTGTTTGGTCTATTTTATATACATTAACACAGGCTCTAATTTGGGACCAGAGAAAATCTCCCTTATATCCGGGTTTCTCTTATATCCGGGTCTCTTATATATATGTGTGTGTGTGTGTGTGTGTGTCATTCGCAGACAGTACTGCTTCGCTGTATCACAGCTCCTCAGTGCGACTAGACAACCGAATGCCTCATGCCCGGATGGTTCAGTCAGAGCTTCTACCACTGAGCTATCTTCTTCACTCGACAGAACGAGTCAGCCAAATCTAGCGTATTGTTTTTACAAACGTAAACAAATGGCATATATATATATATATACCCAGTCCTCACTTTCCAAGCTCGATTTACTTCCAAAGTGTCTCAGAGTCCTTCTCAGTGACGAATTATTTTCCACTCTACAATCTCTCTCTCTCTCTCTCTCTCTCTCTCTCTCTCTCTCTCTCTCTCTCTCTCTCTCTCTCTCTCTCTCACGCACTGGCGGGATGTTATTGTTTAAATCATTAACTTCTATATTTGTTTTTTGTATGAATGATTCATGTAATTATAAATTGAACTGCACCTATACTTGAAATTAAAATAACTGATCCAACGTGCAACTTTCGGATAATAACTGTGACATTCCTGTAATTATTGAACAATATAGTTCATACAACATTGACGGAAAACCTGCCAGTACAAAAGAATTCTCCTATTACCATATTAGTACAAAAACGCAAAATTTAAAATTCAAACTCAGCGTTGCGACCGCACGTTCCAAAACAATAACACATTTCTCATAGCATTTTTTCGGATTACATCTACATTTTCGTTGTCCTGTTATTACCGAGAAGTAATAAACAAAAACAAGTCTATTTCCATACCTGAGGATGTCTGTAGGAACAGACGAAAGCTTGTAAAAACTAAAAAAGACCTTATGCAACTAGAATTTATAAACAGGGATCATATCATTCTTATACAGGTTCGGGGTTAGTGTACTTTATTAAAATTGTTTGGGAAGATGTATTCTCGCCATTTAAATCATTAACTTTTAGATTTGTTTTTTTGTGAATGATTCATATGAATATATTATATATATATATATATATATATATATATATATATATATATATATATATATATATATAAATATGTGGTGCAGTTCAATTTATATTACAATGAATCAGTCATACAAAAAAGTAGATTAATAAAGTTAATGATATAAAATGGCGAAATCCCTTCGCAAACAAAGTTTTAAAGGTGTATTAATGAATTAATTCATTGTAATATAAATTCAACTGCAGCACATATTTGATTTAAAAGAATTGAGCCGACGTGCAAATTTTCGGGATCACAACTGAGACATTACTCTATTTATCGAACAATTTATTTTATGCTACATTGACTGATAAACTCCTATGAAAAAAAACTTCTCAAATTGCCATATTAGTAAAAAAAAAAAAAAAAACGCACTCTGTTAAATTTTCAAAAAAAAAAAATTCAACCTTAGCGTTGCGACTTCACGCTCCAAAAGTTTGTATCCGTTAACAATAACACATTTCAAAGAAAACATATTTCGATTCACATTTAATTTTTTCATCTCGATGCTACCTGAATTTTCGCAAAAACAAAATAATTTCCATGCCTGAAGATGACTGAATGTACAGTTGAAAGTACTTGCGTATTAAAGAAAGGGCTTATACAGCTTATAATTTTTAAAAACAAGGATCATAACATTCATCGAGTGATTTTTAGGTTAATGCTCCTTTAAAATTTTGTTTGCGAAGGGATTTCGCCATTTTATATCATTAACTTTACTAATCTACTTTTGTATGAATGATTCATTGTAATATATATATATAATATATATATATATATATATATATATATATATATATTTTGTATATATATATATATATATATATATATATATATATATAAATCTGTGTGTGCATAATATTTTTGACCATTGACAAACTCGTTTCATAGAATCATTTTACTATGCATAGTTAAGCTACCAATATTCTGAAAAATTAAATTTTAAAATAAAATTTTAAAACAAAACATTTTTTTAAATGGTTAAACAGTTATTTACTGACATATCTTCTCCAATTCTCGAGTAAATATGACTTTAATATTCACTGTTTAACTGCATATGCAAATACTGTAGCCTATAATCGAAAAGCGTAACTGATTCAACCTAAAATATATCCCAGATATTTAGATTTGAAAGAGCTGCCAAAATGAATTTTGGTCAGCAAGAAAATTAGGTTAAAAGTTAAATTATGAAACTGTAATGTCCTACATATTAAAAATAAAAATTTCAAAATTAGATTATCAAACCAATCCCTTCCTCCTTCGACCTGGACTACCACAGACAAGATGGAATGAAATTAATTTATCTTTTTAATAACCGAAGGTGAAATTGCTTTCGATGAATTCATTAAAATTGTATCAATTTTAGAAAAATAAATGTTTATTTTTTCTAACATTTTAATTACCTGAAAGTCATTTTTCGCGAAGTCATTAAAATTGATTAATATAGTAATGGAGTATATTTGAATACGTAGATGAGGTGGAGGTTATTTTAGGACTAGAAATTTTGATAAATCTATATAATAGGTAGTATATGTCTATATTATATATTAATTATTCAGTTCTACTTCTCTTCGCTCTTTCTCTATTGCTATTTCTTGTTTTACCTTTTTTTTTCTTTTTTGTCTTTATCTTAGCGTTCATTTCACATGTTATCAACTATTCCATATTATTTTTTCCTCTAGTTTTCATCCATCCTTCTGCCTACATTTTTTATCTTACTTTGTTCAACATCATTATTATTATTGTTTCTTCTTTGATTTTTGTATACACATTTCCTTCGGGGTCCCAACCAGAGACGAGAAATCAGGGGAAAAAAAAAACAAATATCACATACGTTTTACATAGATAAAGGTCTTTAATGCTGTACTTTGTTTTTTTATTTCTTTAAGACATGGACCGCCAATGATTCTATCGGAACCTTTTCCAATAGAACCGTGGGCTCCAACTACAACTGGAATTATTGATGTCCTCATGTGCAGTATTTTTTAGATTTTCACTTCAGTATTTTTGTATTTTCATAGTGTTTTTTTTAAGATCTTCAAAGATACATATCAGTCCGCAGGAAGTGACATGTCAATAAGAAAACACATTTCTTTTTTTCTTTTTTTTTGTGTGTGGTCTTTGATCACGATATCTAGCCGATTAGCTTTGATTGTTCTCTCTGTGGGTACCGTAAAGTCCCATAAAATTGTTACATCTTCTGTGTCTATAAACGGGTCTAGGTAGTTTTATAGCAGTTTTTCGCAGTTTACTTCTCGTAAAAGTCGGTGTTTTTCCAGTGAAGATATTGGTCCAATCTGTCAAGCCGGGTTTTATATTCATTGGATGCTAATACCGGGCAACCTGATACAAGATGGTCAATTGTTTATCGCTATTTGTCACAAAATCTGCATATTATCATCGTTATTAAAATTATTATGATTATTCTTTGGGAAAGCATCACTCCAATAAGATGAAGCCCGAAAACTCTGACATTATGTGTCACAGATCAGGCTACACGTTGATCGTCATCCAGTGACCAATTAGTGATATTATGAACCCAGGTAAAATACTGCGTCCGTTGTCGTATGTCCCTGATATTAACAGAATCACCTTGGTGAGTCTCCGCCTCTTATTTCTCATAGAAGCTGAAGAACTCTGAACAAAATTACCGGCATATTGTTACCGTCCGCACTGGATGTGAATGCTCTCAATGTTCATGTGTGTTCTTTGACACGAACAATTCTAACCAAACGTCTCTGGGGATGATCATTAAGGATCTATGTTCGACCTCCGTGTTTTCTACTGTGGTCTTTAATACATTTTAACAGACACAGCAGCTACACACTTAATGAGATGTCCCATCTGGCACTCATTAATATGTCAATTCCAAGTCGATATTCATACTGCCTCACCAAAATTGATATAGGTCTGGCCATTTCCTTGACGTCAGCTATGAATAATCTGTTCATGCTGTTATCCCATGACTTTTGGCACGGCAGAGTAGTTACACAGTGTAAGCACATTTTTTTTTTCATGTATACACTGAATGTCATACAGATGTTGGAATAGTTATTCATATTTTTAATATCTATGTAAACTTTCATAGGCTTCACATAATTGTCCAGTGGCTCAAATACACATTGCTGTATTTAAATGCGTAATGAAATGCCGATATATCTGTAGGGGCCTATAAAACCTTTTTTTTCCATAAGCAATTATATATGTGCGCATGCGCACATACTCAATTTTTCGTATTTATTATGATTCCAAATAAACGGGAATATTTCTGCCAGAAGGCAAAAAAGAAACTGTCGCCAATAAACTGAAAATATATTCTATAGTATCATTTCGTGATTTTTATACTTCAGCTTTTTCAAAGTTGCATAATTTTGTACTTTTCCTTCTTATGTTTGCCTATTTTACTCTTTTTCTTTTTTCGTCAATATTTCTCCTTTCCTTCCTTTATCTATTATTCCTTGCAATCATTAACGTCTCCCTTTTTTTCCTCTTCTCCATAGATTTTTTCTTCTTTATTAACATTGAATTTTATTATTATTTTCTTATTTTTACCGTCCTTCTTTTTCTTTTTCTTTCTTCTTCTTTTTTTCCTCTTCTTTTTTCTTTCTTCTTCTTCTGTATACTTCCTTTCTTCTTTCAATTTTGCTTCTCTTTCTTCTTCTTCTTCTTGTCATTTGTCTTCACTTTCTTGTACTTTTTTTCTTTCTATTTTTCCTTTTTTTTCATTTCACTCGCCCTCTTTTGTATCCTAACTTCGTACTCTTCTGTTTCTTCTTTGCCTATTTTTCTCCGTCTTTTTCTTCTTTCTTCTATTTATGCTCTTCTCCTCTTTCTCTTTTTCCATTATTTTCTTTTCTTCTTTTTCTTTTCCTTCTTCTTCTTCTTCTTCTTCTTCATTCTTTTTCCTTCTTCCTTCTTAGATTTCCCCCTTTTTTTCATCTTTCCCTTCTTTTATCTTCCTTTCTTCTTTATCTTTCTTCTTCTCTTTCTCCTGGTTTCTCTTCCTACGTTTTTCGACATTTTTTTCCCTCTTTCCTTTTCTTTTGCTTCTACTATTTGTTATTATTATTATTATTATTATTATTATTATTATTATTATTATTATTACTACGTTTTCTTCTTTCTTTCTTTCTCTTTTTTATTGTCTTTTTGTTTGTTTCTTCTTTTGTCTTCTCTTTTATCTTTTTTATTTTCTCTCTTTATTTTCTTTTTCTTCTCTTTCTTCCTTCTCTTTGCTCTATTTTCTTCTTTTTCTACTTCTTTTTCTACTTTCTTTATTACTTCTTCAGTAGCGGTGGCAACATGTATTCTTTTAGTTTTTTTTTTATTTCTTACGCATTTGCCGCTTTATTTCGGTTTTTTGTTCTCGATTTCATGTATTATTATTATTATTATTATTATTATTATCACAGGTTTTATTTCCCTTGGAATTCTAGTTTGTTTGTTTTTTGTTTCTTTTTTTGTTGTTTTTATTTTGTTTTGTTTTTTTGGGGGGGTTGTGTTTTTTTTTTTTTTAGCTAACTCGTACAATTACTTTGCAAAACCCCGCAAGGAACAACGTTAATTTGAACTTGGCTCTCGCAAAATCGAAGCAGCCGCTTTTCAAAACCCCTCGCCCCCTCTGGTGGATAACCACACATCGAGTAGGACATCCAGGTACCATATCTTGTTAAGATCCAACTACGATTTCACAAGCATGTTATGAATGCTTTATTTTTCTGGCCCCAGAATAAGTTAAGTGTTACCTCAGTAAACGAAGAAATCAAAGAAAAACAGGAATATATTCGATTTTTCCTGTTTTCTAGTTTCCTAATACAACAAGCTACCGAAGACTTTCACAAGAGCGTGGGGACTGAAAAAACTGATTTTAATGCAAAACGTCAGAAGGAGGCAGATGAAGTTTCTGGGACACATAATGAGGAAGGTGGGCATGGAGAATCTGATACTCACGGGTCAAATAGACTGTAAGAGAGACAAGGGAAAAGCAGCGCGAGACATACCTGACGAGCTTGAGCAGGTGGAGGTCAGAACGTTGTCTGATGGAGGAAGTAGTGGGAAGGAGCTTGCTGGGAGCTGCAAGGAATAGAAGGAGGTGGAGAGCCATGATCGCCAATTTCCTAAAAGAACAAGGCACATAAAAAGTGAAAAATGCTTTTCAAAAACTAAACAAAATATTAAGAAATACGAAAAATATCGTTAGAAATATTGTTATATAACATCGATCCTCCTTTAGGTCAACAAATGCTGGAAAGTTTCCTTCCAGATGAAGAAGAGACTTGAGGCAACTATAGAGATATGCTTTTGAAGATGGATGCTCAAAATTCTTTGAACTGAGCATGTGAGGAACGAGAACTTTTTTTTTTTTTTTTTTTTCTTTATAGGGGAAAGATAAGGACACTTGGGTTTAGAATCGGAAATAGACAGTTAAAACTTCTGGGGCCTATGATGAGAAAGGAGGGCTTGGTGAAATTGACACTCATAGGGAATCAACGAGCAATCTACATTACGATATTGTGTAAACTGATGACAGAACAGCCACTGGGTCGATAGGAAGAGAAAAGATATTGTTTAGAGCTTTAAAGGATAGAAAGTTGTGGAGAACTATGACGCACACATGAAGAAGAAGAAGAAGAAGAAGAAGAAGAAGAAGAAGAAGAAGAAGAAGAAGAAGGGAAAGAAGAAGGAAAAGAAGAAGAAGAAGAAGTAAAAGAAGAAGAAGAAAAAGAAGAAGAAGAAAAAGAAGAAGAAAAAGAAGACGAAGAAGAAGTAAAAGAAGAAGAGAAAGAAGACGACGAAGAAGAAGAAAAAGAAGAAGAGAAAGAAGACGAAAAAGAACAAACAGACGAAAATAAAACGAAAAAGAAGGAAGGAAAAGAAGAAAAGGAAAAAAAGAAGAAGAAGACAAAGAAGAAGTAAAAGAAGAAGAGAAAGAAGAAGAAAAAGAAGACGAAGAAGAAAAAGAAGACGAAGAAGAAAAAGAAGAAGAAAAAGAAGACGAAGAAGATGAAAAAGAAGAGAAAGAAGACGAAAAAGAAGAAAAAGAAGAAGATGAAAAGGAGAAAGAAGAAAAAAAGAAGATGTAAAAGAAGAGAAAGAAGAAGAAAAAGAAAGAAAAGAAGAAGAGTTACATTAAATGCACTAGCAAGTCTATGAAACGGACTGTCGCCGCTCTTAATTTCAATGCTTACTTTCATATTTATATACTCTCTACCCATGATATTGAGCACTTTAACCCATAAATATAGCATACCTTAAAACTATATTTTATCACACACACATATATATATATATATATATATATATATATATATATATATAGAGAGAGAGAGAGAGAGAGAGAGAGGGAGGGAGGGAGAGGGGGAGAAAGGATGATGGGGAGAGAACTGAATAGACGGAGATGGAGAGGGATGAACAAAACGAGAAAGGTATAGAGATGTGTACGGACTGAGATTCAGAGATGAACTGACAGATAGAGTGATGAACATACTGAACTATATATATATATATATATATATATATATAGAGAGAGAGAGAGAGAGAGAGAGGGAGGGAGGGAGAGAGGGAGAAAGGATGATGGGGAGAGAACTGAATAGACGGAGATGGAGAGGGATGAACAAAACGAGAAAGGTATAGAGATGTGTACGGACTGAGATTCAGAGAGATGAACAAACTTAGAGATAAATGAAGTGTCTCAGATAGAGTGATGAACATACTGAACTATATATATATATATATATATATATATATATATATATATATATATATATATATATATATAATGTTTTCCTAATTAGGTTGCGTACTTACTGAAGTATCTACTTATCTCGATATGTGTTTGTGTGTCTACAATCCAGGATTTGGAAATTGAAACTTGTTATTATATTTATTTACTTGTCGATATAGATAATTACATTTTAAAATCCACATATCGTTTACATTTACATTGATTGCATCTCATTTCAGTTAAGCGCCATTCTTTTCAATGGCTTCAGCTGCACTCTGGAAAAAAAAATTGAAATATAACTAACGAGCATGTGTAAACAGATGGCAGGACATGGAAAGAGACGGATATTAAGGAGAAAATCATTCCTCCACGCTACAAAGCATAGGAAGATATGGAGAGCCACGATTTCTCAAGACATGAAGGAAAAAGGAGTGTTGATAGTACCGAGCTTTCCGAAGTAATTAACTTACAAAAAAAAAAAAAACGAACAATGAATTGGAGATGTTAAAATCAAACAAGTACAGAAGTTTAGATTATCTGGGAAATGTTTTAGCAGATAACGAAAACTGCGGGACCGAAATCCGACTGAGCATTGAAATAGTAAACGATGCCTTCTAAAAGCTGCAAAAGAGAAAAATTAATTAGAAATAAAAAAAAAATACATCTAAATAACTATTTAATATCGGACATCCTATATGGAAGATGAAGAGGAAATTTGAGTGAGTGTTTGAATGATTTGTTTTTTACGGATTATCAACCTTTCGCGACCAGAAATAGTTTAGACTGTAATAATTCTTCTATAGATGAGAAAGATTTACTAATAAAAATACTACTAATTGTGCTAGAGGAAGTGTATTCATAGATTTCCCAAAGGTTGTTTGCGCGTAAGTGATTATAATCGAACACGACTGGAATTGGAACTCGACTCTCCTATTTCCAATTCAGAGCCGTTATCCATTGCAACAGCTGCACATTCAAGTTTACTGCACCTGGTATTTCAAAGCGATTATCCATCTAAGTACTGGCCAAGCTCGACGTTGCTTAACTTTGTTGATCTTCCGAGAACCGGTGTTACAACATGATATCGCCTTAAGCCGAAGAGACTATAAAGCAATAGTGATATGCTTCAACAAAAGCATTCTGTGAAGACTATGGATGGAGAACGTAAGCAGCGAGGAAGTATAAAGAGAATTAAGGTACAAATGGAACATATATAGAATCAGAATGAGAGAATTGACATTTCTTGGATTATAATGGGGAAGTGGGCTTAGAAATGTGGCACTCACACGACACATTGAAGGAAGAGACTGGATTTATTTCGAAAGTCATTTTCATGTTTGGTTAGATATGATCACGAAACCTTGGAGGATTAAAATCAGGGTTTTCCTTCCCTTAGATGGACTATGCTGTCGAGTTCCATAAACCCGACGCAGCTGGATAAGAGATATCCGCCTTCGCTTATTCTCCGGCTCGGAGCTGCACTTATTTGTCAGAGACTATTTGAGGGTGAAATTTCTGTAATCGAAACAATATAAGATGTCCAAACATGTTTCCTTATTGCCAACACATTTGACATCTGAATACAAGATTATTTAACATGTACTATTTACGAAGCTTGGCTTGACACAAGTCCACACGGGCCACCCACTGAGGAACGAGATCCCTAATCAATAGTGTAGGTTAATTAATCCAGCTTAACTGCCAAAATATATACACACACTTCAGGAAAGGAAACACTTTTATAGATATTGCAATACTAAATTTATTCGGAGATTATGAGATTAATACAAGTTCTTTTTGACTCTACAATCACAAGAGAAGTTCAAAATGCTATCCTTAGCTTCTAGACATTTATTAGTACGGCTAAACACTGCTTGGGCAACGTTGACCAAAGTGTTCACTGGGACTGCTGCACATACATTTTCAATTTCTTGTCTAAGGGCCGCCAGTATAATGTCATGTCGAGAAAACATCGTTGCAGTAATTGCAATTTGATAAAACTACAGAGGAAAAGGTTTTGCCTTTCATAAAGCGTGTGACATTTTTTGACGTACTTTCCATATTTGACAATTACTTCTCGTTCCCATGATATCGAATACAGTCAAAAACTGGAAATAACTAATTCAACACATTTAAAATTTCAACTAGAACGTCATTACAGAATTCGAACAAATTGAAATTTGGTTCTTCGCCATAACTGGAATTATTCAGTGGCTTAAATCATGAAAAACGCTGGCTTGTACTGCGGGTAGTTCTATTGCCCTTTCATTACAGAAATTAATCTACTATTTAAAAGAAAAAGCAAATGCATGCACCGTGTCTATTATCTTTAAAAAAAAAAAAGAAACATATCGGAAATAAACACTTGCTGCTGAAATATTCCCGACAGCAACCCACTATCAATAAAATGCTTCCGTCTCGGCACTTGTGTTAAAATACCTTTGAACTGTAAAATCGTTTTTACCAGGAGACGCTAAAATCTATTTCATATTCAGAGCACATGAACCAATCCTTCATTTAAATATGTTCCATTAAATAGAACGGACAGTGAATGTCTGCCTGCGCCTTTACGGCGAGGTTCTGCTGATGTCTAATAAGGAACCTTGTAAAAGAATCTGTCGGAATCATGTGTCAGGTTCCGAGTACTTTCGACAATCGTTGGTCGATTCTAAGTCATTGCACGTGAAGCCAACTTGAATTCAAACTCTAAACTGTTGAACAACAGAAACATTCTACTGGCCTCTTTCTACTCGTTCAATCTGCTTTACTTGACACATATTCTCTGTTCTTTCTCTTTAATAAAAGATGGTTTACCGGAGCATTACTTCTTAAATATGTTAACTACCCCCATACACAAACACTTCCCCATATATATATATATATATATATATATATATATATATATATATGTGTGTGTGTGAAAACGAGAGACAAGCTGGGATAGTTGTTTTTTTTTATATAATTTCTCATGTGTTCGTATTTTTTTCTTTTTAGGATATATATAAAACTGTCCCAAGTTCACTTATTGTCTCTTTATATTTTTTTTATCTTTTATATCTGGCAATGTTCTTGTAGTATCAGTGCTTACTTGTATTATGCAATATATATATATATATATATATATATATATATATATATATATATATATATATATTATAAATTAATTGATTTAAAATATAGTTATTTTCGCTACACAGTTCCAACCATGTTTCAAAAATAGAAGCTAAAAACCCTAATTTTATTTTTGCAAATAAATTAAAAGCATTAGTTCCATTTCATCTTCAAGCGAATTTTGGAGTAACTTTTAAAATTTACCGGGTTTTAAATACACAGCTAAAATCACGTTTCCATGGTTACAGAATATTCTACTCAAATTGAACAAGGGGTGTCTAGATTTTCCTTATGACAGTATCATTGTATCAGTTATTAGCTACATTTTGGTAAGGGGTGAGGATGTATTTTACACTGAAACCTGACGTCGGTTGAATGGATGTCGTCTGAATTTAAAAAACAAAAAACATTGTTAACGGTAAAAAATTTTCAACGTCATCTTTTAAAATTAAAGATTTTTTTTTTTTTTTACAATACTTTTTATTTAACTACGATTTGAAATATTTTCCTTTTTAATTTTTATTTTACTATATTCTTTTTAAGAACAGTTAAATGTATTAGAATCCATTATATTATGTAGGATTATTTTAACATTAAGTTTAAGTATGTATATGAGGTTACATTTTTTTTTTTTTTTTTTTTTGTATATGACTATGACAGCAGAAATGGTTACTTAATTTCACTGATTCAGTAAACTTTTCTTTTATATATAAACCTATTATTATAATATTTCACATGTAAGTACTGAGGACATGGGTCATTCAAAAGCTTACATGTTATGGTATTTCATATTAATTTTATTTTACTATAGGTGTTATTTTTGGATTCTTTTTAATGCGTGTAGTATTATTTAAAAGAAATTTAGGTTAGAATTCATTCAATTTAACTACAATTTTAATTACAAATTCAAAATTACAACTTTAAAATTTTAAAATATTTTCATTGTTTAGTTTTAATAGACTATATTACTTTTATAACAGAAGGAAAATTACTCATATTAAGTAAGATTATTTTTCCATATCAAAGTATATGTAAATTTTTTTTTTTTTTTTTTTTTTTTTTAAATTTAAATATTATTTAAGTAATATTAATGGCACTTACTACAAAACTAGCTAAGTCATTTCTCAGATTTAGTAAACTTTATTTATTTATTAATTAATTAATTTATTTATTTCAAATATATGTAACCTAATTAATAAAGTTTCATATGTATGTATAAATAACATGTTAGAATTCATTTTATTTTACTACAATTTTAATTTCAATTTTAAAATTATAACTTTAAAATTTTAAAATATTTTCATTGTTAGTTTTAATTTAGACTATATTACTTTTATAACAGAAGGATAATTACTCATAGTAAGTAAAAAATTTTTTTCATATCAAAGTATATGTAAATTACAATTTTTAAACTTTTAATTTAGATATTATTTAAGTAATATTAATGGCCCAGACTACAAAACTATCTAAGTCATTTCTCAGAATTAGTAAACTTTATGTATTAATTCAAGTTTAAGTATGTATATGAGGTTACATTTTTTTTTTTTTTTTTTTTTTTATATATATATAAACCTAGTGATATAATGTTTCTCATGTAAGTACAAAGGACATGGGTCATTCAAAAGCTTACATCTTATGGCATTTCATATTAATTTTTATATTAATTTTATTTTACTATATTTGCTTTTTTGGGATTCTTTTTAGTGCGTGTAGTATTATTTAAAAGAAATTTAGGTTAGAATTCATTCAATTTAACTTTAATTTTAGTTTCAATTTTAAAATTACAAACTTTAAACTTTTGAAATATTTTCATTGTTAGTTATATTAGACTATATTACTTTATAACAGAAGGAATATTACTCATAGTAAGTAAAATTATTTTTCAATATCCAAGTATATGTAAATTACAATTTTTAAACCTTTATATTTTAAAATATTATTTTAGTAATATTAATGGAACTTACTACAAAATTAGCCAAGTCATTTCTCGGATTTAGTAAACTTTATTTATTACTTAATTTATTTATTTATTTTAAATATATGTAACCTAAGTAGTAAAGTTTCATATGTATGTACCAAGAACAGGTTAGAATTCATTTTATTTAACTACAATTTTAATTACAATTTTAAAATTACCACATTAAAATTTTAAAATATTTTCATTGTTAGTTTTAATTGACTATATTACTTTATAACAGAAGGATAATTACTCATAGTAAGTATAATTATTTTCCATAACAAAGTATATGTAAATTACAATTTTTAAACTATTATATTTAAATATTTAAGTAATATAAATGGCACAGACTACAAAACTATCTAAGTCATTTCTCAGATTTAGTAAACTTTATGCATTAATTAATTAAATTATTTATTTTAAATATATGTAACCTGAGTAATAAAGTTTCATATGTATGTACAAAGAACAATGGGTCATACATTACCTTACATCATCTAGCTTTTAGTTATAATTTCATTTTTCAGGAGGTGTTTTATCGGATTCATTCAAGTGTTTGTAGTACATTTATTATAGAGGTGTTTCGGTTAGGATACATTTTATTTAACTACAATTTTTTAAACGGTGTTTATGTTTTTAATACGTTTTAACCACAATTTTAAATTTTAAATAACAGTTTAAAAACATTTTTCCTGCCATTCAATAGACTTTTTTTTTTTTTTTTTTTCATATATTATTTAAGGAAAATTTTTGACAATTACGGCATATAATAGCTATTTCATTTCTCTGATTCAGTAAATTTTTATTTTTTATAAACTTAGTAATATATAGTTTCTCTTGTATACATAGAGGACACGGGTCATTTAATGATCTACAAATTCTAGCTCTTCTTATTAACTTCCATTTTACTGTAGGTGTTTTATTTGATTCTTTTAGATGCCAGAAATATTTTGAGAGAGAAATTTGATTTTTATATTTATTTATTCTAAATGAAGTTTGATGTTGGTTGAATCTTTTTTTGAATTCATGGCTAGTGCAACCTATATATATTTTTATGTTATCAGGATTTTCAATCGAAGAGATATTGCATTGGTATACTAATGATTCAGTGCAACATTTATTTTGTAGTGGGCAATTTTGAGGGTTTCGACACATTTACATAGTTTTTGTTTATTTACATCAGTTTTTATCTTAATTTTTCTATTGTCTAAATTTTTTTTGGTTTTGGTATAAGTGTTTATTTAAGATATTAGCATTATGGTTCTTAATGATTTTTTCTAAGTTCTTTGTACAGCTATAACTTAATTTTAGTGTGTTTTTATTGAAAATAGTACTTAGTTTATTTTCACAAGGGAAATGCTTGACTATTAATGTGAGGAATTTATGTCCTAATCTGTTCTTTACCATTTGGTTATATGGGGGAGTATACCAAATAATTTTTCTACATCTGTTTTTTCTATGTTTTCCATTTTCATTTTTTATATACGCTAGTTTTGGGTATATATATATATATAGAGAGAGAAAAACAGACAGACAGACAGACAGAGAGTCCACTAATATATATATATACACATTTCAGGAAAGGAAGCACTTGTATAGATATTATAATACTAAATGTATATATATATATATGTATATATATATATATATATATATGTTGAAACTTGACTAATGCATGGAATAATAATGCAACACAAAATGTACTTAGAACAAAATGTATTGAAACAAGAAAGTGTACACAATATTTACATATAGTCTTTGGTATCTTCCTGATAAGATCGTTCCTGGAGAATGTGTTGACTGAGTCGCAGTCGGGCAAAGTCTCTGGTTGAATCTCTTGATTCCTCCCTCTCTTCCCGGTACCAACCATATTTATATGGTCGGTATGCCACTATGCAAATTAGGTGGATCCTACCACAACAATATATGAAGAAAAATATACGGAAAAAACAAACAAAAATCCTTATATACAATTATGCTGGACATATTCATAAAATATAATTAACATTATCAATTCAACATGACAAATATGAATATGTCCTGAAGATGGTTTATTAGACCGAAACGTCCGACGTTGACATATTAACATTAAAACAGCATAATTGTATATAAGGATTTTTGTTTGTTTTTTCCGTATATTTTTCTTCATACTGTCGGATCTATATCCATATATTTGCTTGCATATATATATATATCTATATATATATATATATATAATTGTGTACAAAATTATTCATCCTCCATTTACATAATGACAAATAAAGCTGTCATACCTCAAATTTTCATGGAAACTTTATGTGCATTTGGTCACAAATGATGAAATAATGAATTTGAAAGAATGTGGTGTAATGCTAGAACAAAATTCTTATTTTAATGTCAATAGATAATACAGAAACAAAAAAAATTAACATAGGACAAAATTATTGGCCCACTTCTTTTAATAATCAGTTTTGGAACATTTATTCTTGATTATTGCGTTTAATCAAGTCGATAGTTCCTTACAAGATCACAACACACTGCTTATTCGTATTTTCCTCCATTCTTCCTTGGCAATATCTTCTAGTTTCCCCAAATTCGAAAGACTTCTTTTTCTTACTTTTTCTTTTTTCTTCAAATATGCTTATGAATTTCCAATGCGGTTTAGGTCAAGGCTTTCTGCGTGGCACGCTAATACCTTAACTTTGTTGTCATTTAAGTATTTTGTAACAATTCGCGCCATGTGTTTCGAGCCATTGTCAAGTTAGAAAGTCCAGTGAATCCCTAAAAACAAATTTCTTTCACTTTTTATTATATTATTTTTAAGAATAGTCAAATACTGCTCTTTATCAATGATGCCCTTTACTCTCAGTAGTTACTCTAGTCCAGAAGCAGCAAAACATCCCCAGAGAAGAATGCTTCCATCGTCGTACTTAATTGTATGGAGAGTATTTTTTACGGTTAGGGGTTGTGCTTCATTCACTTTCCTTAATGCATAAAGGGAGTTCATGTAACCAAATAATTATAGTTTGGTTTCATCTTACCATGAAACAGAGTTCCAATATATACTCATATGTTCTAAATGGCTTCTAACATAAGATAATCTGCATTTTAGCTATTCGGCCATAAGCAAGGCAGTTTTCCTTGGGTAACAAACTCGAAGTCCTGCTTGCTGAAAGCATCGAGTGACTGCCTTCGTCGATACATTCAAATCTGATATCTTTACATCATTGACAATGTTCTTTGTCGTTAAGTGATGATTCTTGGATACATCTCAAAAAAAATTTTCTTTACCATTCTCTTAGAAATTAACCGTTTTCTGCCAGTCCTTAATTTATTCTCAACACAATGAGTCTCGTTGTATTTCTTGATAATGCTACGAATTGTCAATATATGAACATTTAAACGCTTAGAAAAATCGCGTATATCCGTCACCTTGTTTGCATACATCAACTACCTTCATTCGAAGCTTCATCCATCTTCGCCATGTTTACATAAAGAATGAGTTATCGTGGCTCTCATACATTGCATTCTTCATTACATTTTAGAATGTTATAAAATCGGGTCAGTACTATTTCATTTTCAAAGTGTGTTTGTAGTAAATGTCAAATTAAGAAGAAGAAAAAATTACAATTGCCGCAGAGCAATATTATTTCATAATTTGCATAAGGGTGAGGCGAACAATTTTGGACTGCATCAGTTTTTTTTTTTAAAAGTCTCTAACTATGAATATAATAGATCAAAACTTCTAAAAATTTCAGGAATTATTCAAAACTAAATAGGGAAGCAACTATTTATGGTAAATTTAGTAAGTGCTTGCAAATATTTGCATTTCTTTCTGTCCACAACTATCGCTGGTTCCAGACTTCATGAGTTCAGGCGCCCTACGAGGCTGGCATCCCGCTCTCACCCTTTCACTGTCGAAACTCCTAAGTGTAGCCTGTGGCACCATGCATACCTGACAAACTGAAAGGAAATATTCATAGATATATGATTTGTTTTTTACGGTTTATCAACCATTTAATAATTATTTAGGGCCGAAAAATATTTCGGGTTTTAAGAATAATTCTTTCTTTACGTTCAAGCCATCTGGAAGAAGGAAAGAGAAAACGAATTAGAAAGAAAGAAAAAATAATACGAAAACAGGTCATAAGCGAGCACACACACGCTCGGCTGACAGATAACAGGTGTCGAAATATCCAGGTCAATCATCTAACCGAGATCTGGGGAAAATGGAAGTTGTTATCAATTAGTTGAAGAAACGAAGTTTAGGGACAATGAAAAAATATTGATAGGTAACAAGTGGAAAGTGTGTCATTGGGATGATAGTAAAAGTCTAAGTGGGTGGGGAAGTGTATCTAAGGATATGAAGGCAAACCATTAATACGAAAACACAGACGGACGGCGAGAATTAGAAAAAAAGACACAAGACGATGTCGCTGAAAATTTTTTTTGAGATAATAAAGATTTTTATTATCAGCCCTTCAAGCTCATGATAAGGGCGATTTAAATTTTTGTTTTTTTTTTAAGCAAGGTGTTTCTTTCCCCAGAACAAAGCCACGGATTGTCCACACCCGACTAAAGACGTCATTGGCTAAATAAGATCACATGACACACGAAGGAGGAGGAATGATACCCGACCAGGACGTCATTGGCTAAATAAGATCACATGGCACACGAAGGAGGAGGAAAGATACCCGACCAGGACCTCATTGGCCGAAAGCGGTCACATGACATACGAAGAAGCGAAAGAAGCGGGTATACGCCCCTCAGAGGCACAGTAAGGAAGTGGGAGTGAAAGTGAGTTACCGAAAATGGAAAATCCCTAACCAGAAATAAGAAGGGTAGATACGTATTTAGAATTATCAAAAGAAAACCCTGGCGCCGACAGACCCACCCCAGTTTTGACTGCGTCAATAAAAGCGGGACCCCAACCGACAGAAATCAGTTTGCGCCGCGGACGGCGGGCCAGGTTCGTTCGCCCCCTTGGCGGGCAAGAGAGGCCAGTTCGTTTAACCTAAGTGAAGAAGTTCGTCCAACCCAAGCCTAAGTGAAGAAGTTCGTCCAACCGAAGCCGAAGAGAAGAAGTTAATTCGCGCACCGACGGCGGAGATGAGTGACCAGTAATTCAGACCCTGAAGGGAAGAAGTTTGAGTTGGAGTTTGAGCAGCGGACGGCGAAAGAGTTTTGAGCCGTGGACGACAAGCAGAGATGAGCGCCCAGTGTTGAAACCGCGTCAAGATAGCTGACCAAGATTCACGCACACTTCTGGACTCTTCTTCAACCAAGAACAAGTAGTTTGAAGAGCGACTTAGAATCAGACCACAGAAATAAGTTTTTTTTCGACTTTCGTCCAAAGACACACCGAAACACAAATTTCTTAGAGAGCAGACAACCGGAAGCCTTAAAGTTGCCTAGTAAAAGCGTCGTGCCACAATCCACAGAATGGGTCGGGAAGTAGACATAGTCCTATGTACCGAGCAAATAGACATAAAAAGTTTGTTACCTTTTTCTTGATACGTTGGACCTTGTGAGTTTTTATTTTATTTCTTTTTTTTACACATAATTGTGTGTTATCACCCCCGTTAGACTCAACTTGTATTACGGCCCCAAGCCCTGTTTGATCTCGTCTGTCTAAGATCAATTCACAACGTGGGTAGGCAGACCGGAGATCAGTGCAGTTACCCTGGTAACCAGGCGTTGGAAGCGGGTTGAGAACGACGAGGCTGGTATCAATCTAACCAAAGGGTTAGAAAGTCACGTTTGGAGCAGCGAGGAGCGAACAGCTGACGCCGCGGCAAAGACGTCACAACTGGTGCTGTCTGTGACCAGGATATCAGAGCCTGGGGAGCACGTGACGTCACAACTGGTGTCGTGACCATAGGATCAGAACCCTGGACCACGTCACGTCACAATTGGCGCCGCGACCGGGATCGAACGACATAGTCGACGCTGCGACTGGGGGACGACGTCACAGCCGTCTCTTCTACTCCAACAGCTTCATGTCTCGCACCTCTGGCCTGTGGAACTCCCTTCCCTATTCTAGTTTCCCTGAGAGCTATAATCTCCAGCTATTCAAATGTAATATCAATCGACTTCTCCAGTTGCCTTGATCTATCCACTACCCTTCTCCTCATCCTTTCTTCTATCACTTCTATCTGATCTTGCTCCAATTTTTTCTGTAACCCCTTGCGTCCTAGTGGCTTCTCGCCTTGCTTGGGGTGAATCGCTTAAAAAAAAAAAATATATATATACATATATATATATATATATATATATGTGTGTGTGTGTGTGTGTGTGTGTGTGTGTGTGTGTGTGTGTATTGTCATCCACAGACTATTTCGCTGTATCACAGCTCATCAGTGTGGCTAGACATTCGATTGCTTCAATGTGTGTGTGTGTTTATATGTGAATGTGTCTGTCTGTGTGCCTGCCTGCCTGCCTGCCTGTCTATCTGTGTGTGTGCGTTATTTAAAAAATATATAATACATGAATTTATCCCATATTATAGCGAAGGTGCGGATAATTTTAAAGTATATAGCTCAGTCCAAAATTGATCCCCACAAAACATGTGAATTCGATGCTCTTTTCTCTCCAATATCTACAATAGATAACTTGCTGTTTTGTGATTTTCAGGTGTTGGAAATCTCCTTCTGTAGTTCTGGCGAACTCTCTTAGCCTTCGAACTATCAGCCTTTTAGTCTTCTACTACGTTTTGGCCAAGTACTGGAGGCACTAATCAGCTAATAGTTAAGTATCTCACCCTGCAGATCTTCTTTCAGATAAACAATCTGCTTTCTCTAGTCCAACCGGCGATATATTAATGGTTATTGCTGAACGTGACTGACAAGGTTTAGACTCGAATGTTGATCTTCATAAGCTAAAGTGTTTCTAGCCTATTTCTTTTAAAAATTTGATCCAATCTCTCTTATCAAATGACGTAATGAAATTTGATGAACGGCCACGCCTGTAGATCTTTTTTTTTTGCATTAATGTGTTCCTCAGATTTCTATACATGAATCTACTTTGTTCCTTATTTTCTTCGACAACCTCCCCGACTCGGTATCTATGCTGATGGCGCAAATACTATCTCTCGTCTTAATAGTCTGATCGGTTCGATGAAATCAAATTGGCAACTGAACTCGAAAATGACTTTAAATCTGTTGTTAACTTGACTAAGAAAGGGCGTGTTAATTTTAACGCTTCTAAAACGAAACATTTTCCTCTTAATAATCTTATAGTGATTTTTATAGTGGTCTTTATGCCTTCCATCAGTATGGCTGATGCTAACCTTCAGAAGAGCAATTCATTGCATCTCATTGCGTCTCATTTTTCCACTAACATAACCTGGAACGATTATACTGGACCAGTTGTTAATTCTTTTGCCAGGTTATAGATCATTACCTGGCATCTCGGCTTCAGTTACTTTCTTACTACCGTTATGTAGATTCCCCGTGGCTTTTTAATAAATTTCTCACGTTAATTGTTCTGACGATCTTTTTTCCTCTTTGGGACCTCGACTTCACCGTAGTACTAGATTGGCTGTTAGGTCTCACAACTTCACTTTTGAAAATTGCTAGTTGTAACCGGAAGTTCTATGGTAATAGTTCTTCTATCTCGCTTTTCGTGTGTGGAAATCTTTTCCGGGTTTTCCCGTCAACTACGATCTTCAAAGATTTAGATGCACCTCCTGTCTCCTTGAATCCTTCTCTTTTATTGTTGTTGTTGTTTTTTTTTTTTTTAATTCGCTCTCAGTAAGCCCTAACTTCTTGGTTGCTTTAGTACCTTTCTTGGGGCGAAATGATTAAAAAAAAAAAAAATCACTGCCGAGTCCGAGCAATTTTCTATATATTATTCAATAGAGTAAAATACAAATTAGGAACTTTCATCATTCAAATCTTCTCTCCTGATGATGAACAAATAAACGGTCGAAATTACTTTCAACGAATCCATCGTTATCGTCAACAGCATCAGTCCAATAACCAAGTATGGTTGTAGGGTTGTTGCACAATTGAGAGCACATCACCAACTACCTCCATATGTTTCGCTATATGTTTCTATGAAAGAGTATATTTCGTCTGTTTTTTCTTCTTTTCTCTTCGTTACCTTGTAGAATAATCGAGCATGTATTGTGGACCATGATGACGCTTCTATTCCATTTTAAATTTCTCTTCTTGGCGGTGGTTATTAGATATTCAGTTCTACATCAACTCCAGAAAATTCGTTGTTAAATTTCCGTCTAGTATTAAACGTTTAATTCGATACCAAGAAAAAAATTATCAAAAAGCATAATTATCATTTCTTGTCTGTTTTATGTAAAACACATGTATACAGGAGAATTTGCACTTAAGTTTGCTTAACGCATACAGACACACACTCGCATATAAGTGTACGTGTGTTTCAACATAGATAGATAGATAGATAGATAGATAGATAGATAGATAGATAGATAGATAATGAACAGATTAATAAATAGAGAGATATGAACAGACCGATAAATTGATAAATATGAACAAATTTTGACAGATATAATCAGACTGTGATAGATAGATATAATCAGATTGTGATAGATAGATATAATCAGAGTGTGACTGATAGATAGATAGAGAGAGAGAGAGAGAGAAAGAGAGAGAGAGATGAACAGAACGATAGTTAAATAGATATGTACAGACTGTGACAGATAGAGATATAATCTGACTGTGAGAGATAGATAGATATGAACCGACAGTGATATTAGATAGATAGATAGATAGACAGATAGATAGATAGATAGAGAGATAGATAGATAGATAGATATGAACAGGTTAATAGATAGATAGATAGATAGATAGATAGATAGATAGATAGATATGACAATAGCTTCATCTATACGCCGTCTCCCTTAAGAACCTTAGCGATCATAGCAGTACGAAATTTCCTGTCCTTTGTAAATCTTAATAAATTTTATCTTTTTTTATTGCCCCTAAACCCTAGGTAGGTTATGAGTTGTTTTCCACTGTGTCCCTTGCCTTCAATCTGACCTTTTAGTATCAAATTTTCCAATCCCTCTTACCTATTAAAGATGTGCGATGTATTGAATTCTTCGTACAAACAACAAAACTCAGGTGTTCCGGTGGCAGTATTTAGCGATGTTCTGCTAAAAGGTAGAAACGAAAGGTCAGTATTAGGCAAAGAATTATTATTTGAACGGTTCGATTTGGATCTGTAGTATATTTTAGCCTTGCCTTTTGTTGGTATAATAGTTTCCGTGTTTTGTTGAGGAGGAGACCATGCGTCGGCTTTGCTGAATTTAATTTTCTTTATTGAAGACAGAATAGTCTCCAAACGTTCAATTTACATTTCATTGAATGTTAACACACAAGAAGAAAACATGTAGAGTTTTGAGTGGAGGGCAAAAGTATAAGATCGCCGTCCATGGTCCTCCACGATTTCCTTTTTTATTTTCTTTTATTGCTCCAAGTATCTTTGGTGTCCTTTCAATCCCTTTGTCCTAATTCTGCAATACGTTAACACAAACACATTAAGGAAGTTAATCTGTTTTCGTAACAATTCTCTTGTATTCCTTATGTCCTATCTTCTGACTTTGCAATCATTAGGAAGAGTAAAATGTTGTTATGTCAATTGTCAATATTGACCCGAGCCAATAAAGAATTAAAACGAAGAGATTGTTTAGTCTCTGGCACGGTCTTATTCCAATATGCAGAATCTGGGATAATCTTAATCTTCTTGGACGCTTTGTGTAATTTATGCTCTGCTGCTTTCCAAAATGAATTATATGAACATTCTTGAAAGTATGGAAGCGAACAGTATAGACCTGATTTGGCATTTTTGTAATAAAACTAACAATTAAATCATTAGACTATTGATATTATATATACACAGACATATGTATGTGTGTGTGTGTGAAAAATATATATATATATATATCACAGTCAGATTATATCTCTGTATCTGTCACAGTCTGTTCATATCTATCACCACGTTAACTGTGACATATGCGGAAAATTGTGCCTCTTTTGCCGGCTTCAAAAGCCATTTGCGTAAATGTGCAAAACCTGGTGTGCACCCGAATAATGTCACTGTAAACAAAACTGACCGGGTATGCCAATTCTGTGGCAAAATTTGTCGCAGTTTGGCTGGCCTGAAGAGTCACCTGCGAATACATAGAATTTGAGGGGAGTGGGGGTGAGGACATGAAATAAACGAAATGATCACGCTCGAAACCGAGAGGACAGCCACGACATTATATATATATATATATATATATATATATATATATATATATATATATATATATATATATATATATATATACAATTATTTATATATTATATGCGCGGTACTTGTTAGAAAGCGCTCAATATCAGAGATATTGCTAACAAATTTGATTGATTGATGTGAGTTTGTGACCATGGGTTTCACGCTGGCGATCGTGAAACTCAGAGTCACAAACTCACATCAATCCAACCACACACACACACACACACACACACATATATATATATATATATATATATATATATATATATTATAAGTATTTTTTAAAATATGATTCCTTCGCTACATAAGAGTTCTCATGTTTCAAAAACACGAGCTGAAAACCTCAATATAATTATTAAAATTAAATTGAATTAAAAAAACAAGCCCTGTTTCATCCTCAAGCGAAAATTTAGGAATAACCAATCTTGAAATTTACGCATTGTTATAAGCATGTTCATTCATTACTATTGAAACGGCTGGGGCGACGATTTTTGATTAGGGGCCTAAGAGTTAATTTTTATCCACATATCAGTCACCTTCAGGTCAAGCTGAGGTAAGGTGGGGGTGTCTATTTCAAAGCGAATGATGGCATTCATGTACGCGCATTGTCTGGTCAGTCACAGAGAAAGATAGATTTTGGCACCATTGTATGTTGTTAAGTGTCTGGATAATTTTGTTTTATTTTATTTTATTTATTTATTTTCAACGGGTTGTTTCATATATAAACGCGTCGCACTGAACTACAATTTGTTTTTTTGACGACTTTATAAAGGGTTTTTATATATAATGATTGGGTTAAGCTTTTAAGCCCTTTATTAAACTATGAAATTTGATCTTTTTTAAGCTGCACACACATACAGATATATATATATATATATATATATATATATATATATATATATATATACTTTGACAAAAAAGATCGAAAGAGAGATAAAAAAAAGAAGGGAACGCAATAGGGAGAGAATATAAGGAGAAAAGAAAATGATGAAAAAGAGAAAATAACCACGACATTCTACATAGAAGAAGAAGACTCGACCTAAAAGGTGCATAAATTATTTTAACTTGACATAAATATAACGGAAATGAGAAAATCGACAGTCAATTGCTGATACCTCCTGACGAGTGGATCGAACGATCACAAAAAATGTCTACGAATCTCTGAAGTCAGCTGAGGCATAAATTTTATATATATGTATCAACCCTACACACACACACACACACACACACATATATATATATATATATATATATATATATATATGCGCATGTGTGTATGTGCGTGTGAAAGAGAGAGATTATACACACACATACACACAGACATACACACACATGCATATATATATATATATATATATAACTCGTCTGAAGTTATATAAATCACATAAGTTCATAAGCAATATTTGTCAAATTTAAACTAGTCCATTTCATCCTCAAATTCAATTTGTACCCACTGTTAATGCTTATATTTAGAGATATTTTAATGGTTATATTTAGTGATATTTTAATGCTTATATTTTGAGATAATTTAATGCTTATATTTAGAGATATTTTAATGGTTATATTTAGAGTTATTTTAATGGTTATATCTAGGGATGTTTTAATGGTTATATTTAGAGCTATTTTAATGATTATATTTCGAGATATTTAGAATTTACGAAAATGTACTGACCGAGGTTCTTATGCAGATTAAGGTAATATTAGTTGAAGGCTTCTGAAATTTAATAAGA
>CAHIKZ030000225.1:3275000-3305000 GCA_903632075.3 Acanthosepion pharaonis
GAGAAAATTTGATTTGCCATTTCACTTTTTCCTCTTTCACTTATCATGAGGATCTCTTGTTAATCTTTTAAATCGATGTTAGTTGTTGGGCGAAAAGTGCTTGATTACCTTCAACAACTGGAGATATTACACATTTCTCGGCTAATTAATCAGTTTAAGAAAATCCTAGCAAAAATAATGCAAATATATAATCTTTGCCTGTAAGAATAAGTCGGTAATTTCCGTCGTCTCATTAACGTCAAATTTAATTTAACAGGATTTTTCATCAGTGATTATGGTGGAAAACATTTGAATGCAAACCTTATCGTAGGAAACAACTGGAACAAAAGAATGTCGTGAGACATATTTATGACGTTTTAGAATTTCTTAGAGTAAACTTGTAAATGGATTGTTATATCGTTATATATATATATATATATATAAGACAGAAATATTACACCAAGAATCAGCTGGAAAATATTTTTAAAAAACACCTGTCTACAACAACATTACATTAAAGAAATGCCTACACGAAAAGGTAGCAATAATTTCTCATTCCCAAGAAAAGAATTTACTAAACGTAAGATCAGAAATAATTTCCAAATGCAGGCATGAAAATAAATACTTATTATCGGAATTTATTCCAAACGGATAAAAGAAATACCAACAAACTTTACTATATAAACCAACATTGACCCTATAGACATGAAAAGAGAAACTACCATAACACCATTAATTATTTTCTAGTTCAAACTACCATCATAATAATTACAATTATTGTTATTATCATCCCAGCACCATTACTACGATCACTTCTACCACTTTACAATAACTATTGGCGGCTACAGTTGTTATTATTATCACGTGATCCCCACCACCATTGCTACCACATCACAATTACCATTGCCGTATCCACAATTATACTTACTTCTACCTCCCCCGGCAAAATTAATACCACCGCATAAATACTAATAACTATTACAAATTGGAATTTCTACCATTTATATATGCGCAATCGCCAAAAACAAGCAAATAACCGGCTTTAAAATAATAACAAAACAGCCTTAAAAAATTAAAAATAATTGCAATTTTTACCTATCATAGTTTTACACAGACTCCATCATACGTATATACGCGCATGCGAGAAAACATTATTTAGCGAACAAAAATAGAACAGTCTGCGCGTTGACAGCGCAACAAACAAGAAATATTCGTTACACAATCCAACATTGAATACAGCGACTAAATGCGTACGTATGTGCGCAACAACACATATATGCACATATATGCCCAGTCCCATACTGCCCATATTTGTTTATTTGTGTGAGCTCCGGTGAGTGAGGGTACGTCTATGTATGTCTGCGCACGTCAATGATCGCACGTGCGTATGTGTATGTTTGCATAAGTATAATTGGCGTCCCGAAGACAAATTTTCCTCCTATTTCCATAAAAACACCGATATACGCAACCATATATAAATCCCGATTTTAAAAATGAATCGGTTTGTCTGACGATCGCGACTAGCGTGAACGCAGGGTCACAAACTCACATCAGTCCAATTATATATATATATATATATATATATATATATATATATATATATATATATGTCATCGGTCCTTACCTATAACTAAAGAATGAACTCTTCCTTATTACGCCTCTCAAGAGAGAGGGTCGAATCGAGTCGAGCCGATAGTAGTTCACTCCAAACCAACCTGACAGTCATCTTCCACATCTTGTATTATTATTTCGTGTAATATACCTTCGAAATTTCTACTATTGTGTTCGTGTTGTTCTTCCTTGGTCCTAACCTGCATCATAACAATATATATATATATATATATATATATATATATATATATATATATATATATGCCATTCGCAGACAGTACTGTTTCGCTGTATCACAGCTTCTCAATGCGACTAGACATTCCAATGCCTCAAGCCAAGATGGAAACCCAACTGATTTGGCGTCAGTCAGAGCTTCTACCACTGAGCTATCTTCATCTAGCGTATTGTTTTTACGAATGTAAACAAATGCCAATCAACCGGAGTGCTCTGTTCAGTTTGATGAAGAGCTTTGCATTAATTCAGATACATTAAAATCCGTGGGTAAGAAATCCAAATGAATCCTAATAATACAAATTATTAAAACTGATCCACAAATAGAGCTCATATTTATTTTATTTAAATTTTTAGTTTGACAAGAACCTGCGGATTGAAACGAAATGGCCATTATAGGGTATTTTGAATTTCATTTATTTGTAAATTATATATTCCAAAATGTATAAAATGTATTTACAACAGGTTTTTAAATACAAAATAATTTGTTACAGTTATAGGTCCGTTTATTTTAATACAATTAATAAATACAATTAATACTCGTTTATTTTAAATATAAAATAAATCCTTTTATCACCGTTTATTTTAAATAGACAACATAAATATTTTTATATTTAAAATAGGTTTTTAAATACAATTGTTTATTATTGTTTTTAGTCCGTTTATTTTTTTTATGAAAAATTTTTAAAAAATTTATCCTCGTTTATGTTTAATATAAAATATAAATCCCGCCTATTTTAAAGAATATGTTTTTATACTTTGTTTTTAATAATAATTTTAAAAAGGTTAGTATTATATCCGTTTATTTGAATAGATATTTTAACACCCATTTATTTTAAATATAAAATATAAATCTCGTCTATTTTAAATACAATATTTTTTTCTTAAAATAAAAAATAGACTATAATCCCCAAATAATACAGTGGAACCTAAATTTTATATATATATATATATATATATATATATATATATATATATATATTTGTTTGTGTGTGTGTGTGTTTGGTTGTGTATGGAGAGAATGAGAAAGTAGTAAAAAATAACGTAGTCGCTCATGATATTTCAGGGCGATAAGGTTTTTAAAGGAAAGCATTTTTAGTAATTAAAGTACGCAACATCAAGAGATAGTGTGATAACAACAAATAATTTGTGTATTTTAATAATGAAATAGCCCCAGTATAAACAAGCCAAGATAATAACATATTCTCAGATATTATATCTTGAAACAGAGTCAAGATAACATCAAAGATGATAATGGTAATATTAACCGTTTCTTTGTAAGGAAACATTTAGCATTCAATGACCGTATAGCTACTGTTGGTTGATATTTACAAAAGATTTCTCTTAAAACAATTTTTCAGGAAAATAGTTTTCTCAAGTTAGCTGTTACTGCTCTCTCCAGTATTACTGGTGGTGTCTTCCCTAACCAGTTGTTTGAAATTGATCGTCAGCAACTTGATGATGTCATAATTTTCTCTTAGAGCTAGATGTGCTATCCATTTTAGTTGTTGCCGCTGTTGAAAGTCCACTAATGATGGTGTTTATTTTATTTAGTACAGTTGTACGATGGACAATTATCTAATGTTGTTACACGACTTAGACAATTTTGCTGTTAACACATGGTATATATATAACGTAGAGAGAGAGAGAGAAAGAGAGAGACAGAGAGAGGGTGATAAAGAAAGAAAGAAAGAAAGAAAGAAAGAAAGAAAGAAAGAAAGAAAGAAAAGAAAAGAAAGAAAGAAAGAAAGAAAAACAGCGTGAGGGTGGTACACATATAATATATAGAAATTTATACGTGAGAGTGAGATGGATTGATATTTGGACACACACACATACACACACATACACACACACACATATATATATATATATATATATATATATATATATATATGTCTGTGTGTGTGTGTGTGTATTTAAAGAGAAACAAAGAGAAAGTAATGCATGACTGACACCTGTATCCTTCTGTTTATGCCCGCGTATGCACGCACTTATACACATATAAATATGTATATATATATATATATATATATATATATATATATATATATAAATATGTGTGTGTGTGTTTGCGTGTGTACGCATACAACCCACATGCCCAAACACACACACACACACGTTTATGCGTGTTTCTAGGTGATTTTATTTTTAATAGTCAGTAAATATCTATCCATTGACGGTAAAGGTATCTTCCCAATTGAAAGGCATTCATTACGAAAAATATTTCAGAAACTTTTCGTTTTTATTTTTCATTATTATTCAAAAGCAGAAAGATTCGCTTTCTTGTCTTCCCATTGACAAAGAACAAAAACAGTCAGCAGTTCGTTTGTTATATTTGTTCTTTAACAAAAAATCATTATGGCGTCTTTGTCTTTTAAAAAAATGACCTCATTTACCATCTGAGCTAATAATAATAATAATAATAATAATAATAATAATAATACGAAGAAGAAGAAGTATAAAAAACAGGAATAGTATATCTTAAAATTACTTTTTCATTACCTTATAAGTACTGGTCTGAACGTTACAAAAGTTTGCATAAACTCCTTTCAAACTTTATTATATATATATATATATATATATATATATATATATATATATATATATAAAAAGAAAGAACAGTAAGATTTATAATCCGGTAATCGATAGCTGCATTCGTCACAAGTGGGAAAAATTTAATTCTGCATGGCACTTTACTCCAATTGGCTCATTCGCTTGCTTAAACTCAACGTTGATTTTGATTCCGCAGAACTGGGTTGGGTGTGAAAAAGTATTTGTTGTGAACATTCTTTCTTCATTCGGTTTTTCCAGTTACGAGTCCTTTTTTAAAGCTGATCGTTTTGTGTTCATATTGTTTAGTTCTTTTTTTCGTAAAAGATTTAATGTTTAGTATAGATCTTTGGAAAAAATTCGCAGTGTGAGATAGTAACATCAGCACGGCAAAGTGCACTCCTTTAAAGGCAAGGAAGGCTAAAAAATATTAATAAAAATAATTAATAAAAATATTTTAAGTCAAGTGATAGCGATTGCTGTATGAGTCGTACGATTTTTGAATCAAGCACGGGCATATATATATATATATATATATATATATATATATATATATATATATATATATATATATCACTGAATAGTAATTATGAGCATTTGAAAAACTTTTTTTCATGGTGAATATATATATATATATATATATATATATATATTTAGTGAGCCAGACAAACCTAGTTAGGTTTTATTAAACGGATCGTCAGGGAAAGTTTGGCCAAACTTTCCCTGACGATCCGTTTAGGTTAAACCTAGGTAGGTTTGTCTGGCTCACTAGGTGTATCTAGGTCTGCTCTACGGCTATATTGAGCTTTTTGTTAGTTAGTTGTTACTCGTATCGGGTTTTTTTCTTTGGGCTTCAGACCTGCATCTGTGCGATTTTTTTGTCGGCAGAAGTTCATGTTTGTAGCTCTTTCTTTTTTTAAAACCTTTTTTTCCCTCGAGATTGATTTGATTAGCAAATCAAAAATTCGAGGGTTTTTCGAAACGAGTCTAGTTATATATATATATATATATATATATATATGTTATGTTATGTAATGGACTAAGTTTGATAGTTATTTTAATTTATTTTCTGTTTATATGTTGTTTTTATAGATACTTCTTCAAGAATCATTTTCCCACTTATCTAAGGTGTTCTTCCTCCTCCCTAACCTTCTAACTTTCTGTCCTGCAGTAACATTCAGGCCTGTAAATATAGTTAATACTGTTTATTAGAAACAAAGCATTTACTTAAGTTGGTAATGGCTACAAGAAACTGGAGGTTGTGAAGAACTATGAACGTTTGTTTTCGGAATGAAAATATGCTCGCGAGAGAGTTAAAGTGAGATAACCACGGATTCGAAGTCAGAACATTATTATTGATAACTCTCTTCTCCAATTAGCGGAGCCTAGTTACTATATTCTTAATACTTGATATAATGCAAAAATATAACAATGATTAAATCACTCAATAATTATTTAAAACTATTTATAATGGGACACTTGCATCCGATGACAAATAATCGATAATAATATTTCTATTTTTTATATAAAATTCATTTTTGGCTTATGAATTTTTTAAAACTGTTTATAAATCTTTGATTGTCTTTCAATCACTCTACATCACCTGCTATTTTCTTCCGATGAGCTTTTTGAGAAATAGCGTACACAGAAGTGTTTTCGATACTCTCACAGTTTCTCTCACCATACCACGATAAGTTTATCAAATATATTCATTTAATTAATGTTAAAGGCCATATACGTGGCGCGTCCAACCAAGATGAAACTCACAAATCTAAAGCATCTGATCTCTGAGAATTGCTTCTTCACATTAAAAGACAATGCAACAAAATCTTGGAATATTGCTGTCATATATGATCTGGTGCTCCCACTGTACGTCTCGAGGTCCTTGACAAAATCCAGAGATGAATATGCAATATGATAGGTCCTAATCTGGCATCTAATCTACAATCACTATCCTGCATGCGTGCTGTGGCTTCCCATTGTCTCTTCCACAAATATTTTCACGTCAATTGTTCCGACATGCTACTTTCGCTGGTTCCCGGACTACATGAATTTAAACTAGCTACTAGAGTGGCATCTCGGTCCCACCCTTTCACTACCAAAATGGTTAAATGTAACTGTCTCTTCTTCTCCTGCACTCCCCATCTGTGGAACTCCTTTCCCCTTACTTGCTTCCTCGATGGCTATAATCATCAAATATTCAAGTGTAATGTCAATCGACCTCTGACATCCTGAGCTTGTTCAACGTCCTTCTCTGTATCCTTTCCTCAAACACGCCCCTTTACTCTTGTTCTCAATCCTCTGTAACCTTTTGCGTGCTAATGTTACTCCCGCTTTGCTTTGGGGTGTATTACCTTAAAAAAATACAATTTTGCATTCATTGTTATCGACATTCCTATACAATTGCTTTTGATATAGTTTCGCACTATGCGTTTTGCAGCATTAAATTTTACTGCTTTTGTCGGATGCCATGAGCTTCGTGATCTGAGGACATTTTCTCTTGAAGAAGTCGTTTTTGTTTTCGGTTTTTGTTTTTCATCACTGAAAACGCTGCTAGCCCGTTTGTCAGCATTCCAAAACAGATGTTGTCATCTTATTCGATGTCTTTCTGATAAGTGTTTTTGTATTTTTTTTTAAGACAAGAAATCCAAGAAGATTAGTTTTTTTATGTTCTTCTCGCTCTGTCGACTAACACTGCGTTGGTAATGCTGTTTGGATTCCTGTCCTTTAGTTTGCTTAAGATGAAGGCGATGAAGATGGAGTTAGTTTATATTTCACCAGACTTGTGTGTAGGGCAGGTCCGCTAGATTTTACTAGACTTAGCTTATAACAAGTCTAGGCTAAATGGGGAATAAGAAGATTGTACAGCACTAATCTTACAAGAGGAGATTACCCAGTTGCCTTGAAAATTAGCATACAAATCCTCTCTATGACTTTGTGACGTTTTTGTTTTCGCCCAAACAGCAACTTACTGAAGCCAATGAGAATTACCGCGCTATCTAAGCGACGAGGGAGATTACTATTTTCCTTACTGGGGTTGTTTTGGTTGTGCTTAATAGGAAAAAATGGTAAGATTGTTTGCTCATTCTTTCAAGTAAGAAAGGCCTGCATGACTTGAAAATCAGCATTAACAATTTGGGGATATTTTTGTTTCATTTTTATTTGTTTTTTGGGGGATTTTTTTGTTGTTGTTTTTATTTTTTTTATTTTTCTTTAAACTCGTATATTGATTGCCGAGGCCAGTAGAATATCTGCAGTTATTTAGGCAACGGGCCAGATCACCTGTTACTGGAGCCATGATCTGATGAGGCTTCAGATGTCTTGAATGCAACAACCATACAGATTTTTTTTTTTCTTTTTTCGTCATTTAAACCAAGAACACTACGAATGTAATAAATTTAAAGACATTTTGTATTTGGAATCCCATATTTTAAGTACTGTTTTTACTCTTACATTTTTCATTAACTTTTGTTTTTGAAAATAAGATAACTTGTTCTGGAGTCACTACCTACAGTTAAGTTTGGCCCAAGGACACAGGGGAGAACAAACACGTTAGACTTTGCAAAGTGATCAACGAGATAAGATTATAAACTATTATAAACTAATCTCCCAGTCATAAATAATCATCGACCCTGCTAATAAAATTACCTTTTTTAGCGGGCTGATAACTTCTTAATATAATTCATAAATTTTTATTTATTTTATTTCTAAAAAGACGCGACCATATGTAACTAAAACATATTTATCAGGATTGCCGTAATGGCGACATATAAGCAAGAACAGAAATGTATACACACACAGAGACATATATATATATATATATATATATATATATATATATATATATATATATATATATAGAGAGAGAGAGAGAGAGAGAGAGAGAGAGAGGGAGACAGACAGAGAGAGACAGAGAGAGAGAGACAGAGAGAGATAGATAGATAGATAGATAGATAGATAGATATATGACGTAGGTACACTTAATTGGTTAATCAGGGTAAACCCACAAGCCTCATTTTAATTTTGTTTTGTTGTTATCTACTTTTAAAATTGAAAAATAATTTTTACTCATCAGTTATTTATTATCGAATCAGGTAGCACATTTTGAGTGCTGAAACATGAAAGCTATTGTGTAGCGATTTTTGATTTAGTCTCATATAGTATTATATATATATATATATATATATATATATATATATATATATATATATATATATATATATATAAACATTATATATATAAAACATTATATATATAAAATATTATAAATATATATATATATATATATATATAGCATTTTCGCTTATTTTCTTGTTAACACAGTTCACGTATTTCATAATGGCCATTTGAAGACATTTGAAGCTCCCTAGCTCTAGTGTTCCTTTTCACATTCATTCTTAAAAAGAGATGCGTCAACATGTCGACAGTTCTAAAAATACTTAATTGCATTTGTTTCTCTATCTAGTCTTGAATTCTCTGAATTTCAATTTCTCTCCCATATATAGATTGTAATTTCTCCCTCTGCTTTCCTTCATCTTTTTTTTTTATTATTATATCCCATTCTACAACTGGTGTTTTCCCTTTCATCTTTAGTCCCCGTATGTGATTAATATTGTTTTAATTCTATACCTTTCATATTTGAATGGTAGCAAATGGCATGCATATCGTTGTTGAAATTCATTCCCGCTTGTACTGATGTAAATCAATTCCTCCCCTGTGTTCTCCTTTGTTGTCACTTTCGCCTTATCCAACACATGTTCCTCTAAGTAATTTCCGTGCATTGGATATTGGGTTTTGATTCTACAATTACATATTTCTTAATGGTTTTATATAGTCGTCATTTACTATTTTTTTAACTTTTCGGTTTATCATTTCTTCCATGTTATTCACGCAGCTGGAACTAATTGTTATGGTGTTTCTCTCAAATACTTTGTTTAACGTCTCTGATTTATGGAAACGTCTAAATAATTCATGTATTCCTATCCAGATCCTCATTTTACGGAGAATTAAGCCATATTATTTTCTGTATCTATTTGTCTATTTATTTTTTTCTGATTTTGGTATATACTCTAATTTCATTTTAAATCCGTAATTCCTTGTTGATTTTGCATATTTCTCTTGTTCATCATTAAATGTTCGGTTATCGGAAGAAGTAGTGGTAGTGATTGTACTTATTATTTTTGGTATATATCTTATATGAATAGAGGACGAATAATATATATATATATATATATATATATATATATATATATATATATATATATGAATATAGAAGTCAACACTTAGAGGCTCTAAGTGTTGACTTCTATGTTCACTTTTATATTTACACACGCTCTATCTCTGATATTGAGCACTTTATTCCATAAATATAGCACACCTTAAGACTATATATTGACACCCTTGTGTGGGGGGGTTCTAAAAGACAAAGTTTACATCAGAAAATCTGAAACAATTGCTGAAATGAAAGTAGCAATTGAAGAAGAATGTGCTCAAATATCAGTGGAAATGATACTGGACATTTGTAGGTCTATTTCTTCAAGATATGAAAAGTGTATTGAACAGAATGGCAACCATTTTGAGCACTTGATGTGAACTCATCATTATATGAATATTCTGCCATTGCTCCAAGTAGCTTTTATCTTATTAAAGTTAATTTTCTATGTATTTTTTTATATTTTACTCTCAAATTCTTTAAATGTGTATTCTTTTTCTTGTATTAATCTTATTTACAAGTCAAAATACATTAATTGAATAAGTTATAGCGATTCAAAGAGTATATACATTATTTTGGGACACCCTGTATATATATATATATATATATATATATATATATATATATATATGTGTGTGTGTGTGTGTGTGTGTGTGTGTGAAAAAATATATATATATATATATATATATATATATATATATATATATATATATATTATATGCGGTACTTATTAGAAAGCGCTCAATATCAGAGATAGAGCTAACATATTTGGTTAGATTGATGTGAGTTTGTGACCTGGGTTTCACGCTTTTTGCGATCGTCAGACAAACTGATTAATTTTTAAAACTCATCAATCAACCAAATATATATATATATATATATATATATATATATATATATATATATATATATATATATATATGCACAAATACCAATTATTAAAGCAGAATAACATATATCATATTTTTATTACTTCAAAACCCCCAAGAAAATTCAATTTAGGCATTAAATGACTCAATAGGAGTTGATATGTCGTTAAAAAAAAATCAATGAATCATTCTTGATGACACAAAGTGGCTGATGTGATATTTCGACAGAGATGAGCGCTTACCTGCAATCCGGAAATTACTAGTTATTACCTGCAGAAGGTAGTGACGGAAAGAGAGATGAAAGGATTAAAACATCAATTGCAAGAAGACAGAATGCATGGTGTTAGTAAATGGAACAGGCTAGTATACATATTACAAATTGGAGACACCATAATAAAAAAAGTACAACAATTTAAATAGCTGGAAAGTATTTTAACAGAGGATGGAAAGTGAAATCCGAAGACGCATTGTGATAGCGAATGATGCCTTCCAAAAGCTAAGCAAAGTATTAAGAAACAGGAAAATTTCATGAGTAACACAGGAAAAAGTAAAAAAAATGTATTGCTGAATACCATTCCCCCTTTATGGCAGTGACTGTTGGACAATCTTCTCACGAATGGAAAAGAATCTTATGCCAACAGAAATATGTTTCTAAAGAAAAATGCTGAGCACACCATGGAGTGAACACGTGAGAATCAAAAGATGTTTAGAGAAGATGAAAAAAGTATACTTAACATCAGAAAGAGATAACTGAAATATCTAGGATAGATAAGGAAAGATGGCTTGGAAAATTTGATACGCGCAGGACAGATTGAAGGCAAGAGGGACGCATGAAAACATCACATAACTTACCTAGCCGCCCTTATGTGCTTATAGCGAGCTTCAGTAAAAGGATTGCAATGTTTAAGAAAGATACAAAAGAGAAAATTTATTAAGCGCTAGTTAGAACACAAAATTCTGGAGAGCCATGATCGCTCAAGTTCTGAAGGAACACAGAAGAAACACATCGATACTAGTTCGAACCCAATTTAGAGTAGGTGATCAATATTTTTTTTTAAAGTCTGTTACTTCATAAAAAGAATTATTTTCATGAGGTCTCTTCTATTACATGTTGGTTAACACAGGCTTCCCGCGAATATTTTTTCAATCGCTATTTGAAAATCGGACGTTGTAACTATTTTCTGTTACAATAGCTGAAAACTGCTGACAGAGAGATAATAAAATTCCTATTTTCTCTCGTGTTTTTATACCAAAATATCGACTTTGCTGTAATTTATATTCGTGTTTACAAAGATGTAGCGATAAAAATTACTTTGATGCATTCAAAGTTGATATGTTTACAGGGTGACGTGAAAATACGCCAGATGTTGGGGATGATAAACGCGGTTCCCCATTTCCCCCCGCCTTCAGAGGGACAGCAACTTCCCAGATGGAGGGGAAGACAAAGCTTATTTCTAATGTTCGATCATAGCACGGAAGACTCTCATCTGCCATTGTAATTGGCATCAAAATAACTTCGATAAAAATACCCAGCTCCTTCTAAAAGCTTGTTTCATAATTGGTACGGAATCTTTGCGTATTCTTTTAAAGCCTACATGCCAAACATTTGGCTGTAATACACGTGTCTGCTATACATGTATTATTGGCATTCACAATCTTAACAACATTGTTGGGGAGTTATTTCGCAGTGGAGGCTTGTATTTGTACTAAAACGGTCCTAAAATAGGTTCGACGTACAAAACGTTAGGAACTTGATATAATAAGTATTACGCAGAGTAATCTAGTTGTGGTCGCTGATACTTTCGTATTCGACTAACTGTCGTCCGACATCGACTCACTGACTGACGATATTCAGTTCCCCACTGGGGCGTCATGTGGCACAAGGCCTTTTTTAACGTGGGATCTCCGAGCCCGTTGGTTCAGCCAAAATTATGCCCAATGAACTCGTATAAACGGGTTCAGGGTCGGTTTACCTGCCCAAAAGAGAATCCGCCCTTCGGCGTAGCCTCGTTCGGGTTCCTCCCCGCCCGAAGGCAGAGAGTTCAACCATCAGCAGGTCAACCGACATCGACTCACTGACTGACGATATTCAGTCCCCCCCCACTGGAGCGTCATGTGACACAAGACCTTTTTAACGTGGGATTTCTGAGCCCATGGGCTCGGCCCAAAAATATGCCCATTGAACCCGTATAAACGGGTTCAAGGCCGGTTTACCTCCCCGAAAGAGAATCCGCCCTTCGGCGTAGCCTCCTTCGGTTTCCTCCCCGCCCGAAGGCAGAGAGTTCAACCGATCAGCCGGTCGACCGACATCGACTCACTGACTGACTGACTCGTTACTTTTAATACTCCTACTTATTATAGGTGGGAGAGTCTATTAACTATAGAATAGGTGTGTTCCACTATAACAGATATGTGGACGACATAGTGTTGATTGCAGATACAGAAAGGAAACTACAGGAGCTCTTACTAAAAGTAGTAAAAGAAAGCAAGAAGAAAGGACTAAACATCAATTATAAGAAAACGGCATGTATGGTTGTTAGCAATAGAAACACCCCAACATGCGATTTGCAAATTGGGGATGCCAAAATCAAGACAGTACAAAAGTTTGAGTATCTAGGAAGTGTTGACAGAGAATGCGTCACCGAGATCCGAAGGCGCATTTGGATAGCGAAAGGTGTATTCCATATACTGCACAAGTGTTGAGAAATTAAGATTCCATTGGAAACAAAGAGCACTGAACGATTATTTAATATCGGTCCTCCTAAATGGCAGTAAATGCTGGGCAATCTCAGCACAGATAAAGAAGAGAGCTGAAGTATACTATTTACATTATTCGGACTACTGTCCTCATCTTTGTCGACATATTCATTACAACGTTTCGGCCGTTGTACGCTCCGGCCTTCTTCAGGCGGTTGGAATGTCAAATTGAACCCTTTATTTCGCTCACTGGGGTAGACTTCTCTAGTTCCACGTGCCATGTTTAATCGATGTCAGTTTCAGTTATCTCCTGTTAATTCCCCTCTGAAAGTTCCCCACTGCCTTGAGGGCACATGGCACAGTGGATAAAGGCGTTAGTTAAATCCAGTGACAGGACCCAAAGAGTGTGCGTTCAATACCCGGTTAAGGCAGTGGAGAACTTTCAGAGGGAAATTAACAGGAGATAACTGATAACTGACATCCAAACATGGCACGTGGAACTAGAACAGTCTACCCCAATGAGCGAAGTAAACGGTTCAGTTCGACATTCCAACCACCTGAAGAAGGCCGGAGCGTACAACGGCTGAAACGTTGTAATGAATATGGCGACAAAGATGAGGACAATAGTCCGAATAATATAAATAGTGTACATAATACCTCATCTCAGAAATATAGGCAAATAAACAGATAGAGCTGAAGTAACATAAATGTCGTCCTACACAAGGATGCTCAGAATACTATGTGAGTAACGACGAGGTTTTAGAGTAAATGTAGACAAAAAAAGGACGCTTATTTAGCACCAGAAAGAAACAGCCGCGGTTTCTATAACACATAAGGGTGGCTATGAAAAACTGACACACACAGGATATATTACAGGCAAGAGAGACAGAGGAAGGAAAGCAGCACGTAAACTACCTAAAGAGCTTATGTAATTGGCGCGGAGAACAAGGATTAGGAGATACAGAAAAAAAATAACTAAGAGCTACAGAGGACGTGAAATTCTCGAGGGCCATCATTCCTTACATCTTGAAGAAGTATAACATTGAGAAGAAAAATGCGAAAGTGTTTTAATCTATTTTACATTTTCAACCAAAAACAACCTACGTAATGTTAAATTTCGTACTAAATAACGCTATAATCATCGTGTTTGTTACTTCACATTTCGTTCTTATGTGTCACAGAAACGCCGGTAACAGGTCAACGATGACATGAAATTTAAATGTAGAATTCTCTTATTTTTGCCATTAAAAACTCATGACATGTCACTCGGTACGTTATTGTAGGTTAAAATTCTTTAGTATCCTAAGATGGGATGTCGAGGAAGTGATGTCAGTGTGGGAGTTCATTCGAGTATAAGATGTCTGCGTTGAATGAGCCACAGCCCAGAATTCCCTGCCTTCGTAAGAACACTTAAGTAGAATTACAGGCACCACTTTATTTTATGTTCCGCGTCGCTTAAGGATGAGACTGATTATGGCTCTCCACATATTCCTATCTTTTATGCCTAGAATCAACGTTTGTCTCCTAATCATCACGCTAGTTCTTGATCCAACATTAATTTACATAAACTCATTTGGTTATTTATTTTCTGTTCCTCTCTGCCCACTGCAATCAGTCTGAGCTGTGAGTTTGAAATTCTCCAATCCCTTATTCCTCATTATAAATCTGTTTCTGTGAGTATGTGTCGTTTTTTTTCCCATTTTTTTAAACTGCCATTATGTTCTTAGAATCCGTTTATTCGGACATATAGAACACAATCTGTCCTATTGATTTACCCATAGCTTTTTCAGTTGTACTGTCGAACTATCTGCCTTCAGGCAGAGAGGAACCCGGACTAGGTTATGCCGAAGGGCAGAGTCTCGTTCGGGGAGATAGACAGACCTGATCCCGTTTATGCGGGGTCTACGGGGATTTTTTGGCCGAGCCTACGGGCTCGGGAACCCCACATTAAATTCGGCCTTGTGCCACATGTGACTGCGTGGAGCAATTGCTAGATACTCTAGCCGTAGGCAGAAAAGTTTCATTGCACCTTTCCCAAGGGTATAAGCACGTAATTGAATGTAATGTATTCGACTGGAATTCGAACTCGGCTCTCTGATCTCATCATCTGAGCCGCAATCTATTACTCTACCGTACCCCCAGTATAGGAACTCGATATAAGTGTGGAAATTACGTGCCATCGTGAAAAAATTAGAACGGAAAATAAAACAGAGATAAAAGAAAAGAAAACAAAAATGGTCAAGTGGCTGAAATCTTTTTCCACGATTGTCTGTATCATCTTGTATTTTCCACTCTTAATCCCAAACTGTAACAAAATCCCATAATTAGATAGAGAAATGTCTCCTACGGGGCCAATATTTCATCTATGAAAAATGCGATGCGAAACATTCATTAATAAAGTGGCAGTTATTAGAAATTGGTTATCCTAGAAAGCGTTCTAATATATTTTTTTTTTCGCGCCTCTCCATAAAATACAGCGCTCGTGAGCAGACGACATACAAATTCACTTCAACGAATCTGTTTACGTGCAACTCTTTTTAGTTTTATTCTCAATACTGAATAATAATTTCGATAAAGATCTTTAAATGAATAAATAAATAAAAAAATACTATCCTAACAACTCACCAATCTCCTTCCATTGATCGAACAAATCTCTTTTTCAAGGGCTATTGTGATTAAAACTTATAATGAGGAAGTTTTACGCTAGATGGCACTGCGATCAATATCACCTTTGGCCTCTCTCAGATTTCTCATATAATGAAAAACACATACGTATACATATATATATATATATATATATATATATATATATATATATATATATTAAAGAGAAAGGAGAAGGCGCAAACGTTTTTATTATAATGTGATTTTTTTTATATATTATACTTTATATACATATATATGTGTGTGTGTGTGTGTCTATTATTTTGTATTGATCTATGAGATATATAATATATATTGATTTCCCTATATGTCTATAAAGAAATTTTGTGAGACACATGGGCTGCGTACATAAATATATATATATATGTGTGTGTGTGTATGTGCGTGCGTGTGTATGTGTGTCTGTGTGAATGTATATACACAAATACAACTGGGATGCACATGTCATACACACACGCATATATATATATATATATATATATATATATATATATATATATACGTATGTGTGTGTGTTTGCGTGTGTCTGTGTGTGTGCGTGTGCAGATTACGTTTCTAACAAAATTTACTTTTAAATATGTATCTATATTTATTGTATATCTTACAGATCGATAGGAAACACGCGAAATATATAGTTTTGTGCCACTAGCATACTTGTGCAAATATACACACACATACACATACACACACACACACACACACACACACACACACACACACACACACATATATATATATATATATATATATATATATATATATATATATATATATGATAACATTAGTGATCAGTATGGATATTTCCAAAGGTTATAAATCCAGGGAGAACTCTATGACAGAAACAGTGCAATGCTTATTATTATAAAACGGACAAGTACTAAAATTCCATGAGGTTTTATTTATTTCATTAGGGTCGTTATAATTTATTTTACCCGATCTGAAGTTCTGATGAGTTGGGGCGGTTTTTAAAACCCTAATGTAATAAATATAACCTCATGAAATTTTAATGTTTGTGTTATATATATATATATATATATATATATATATATATATATATATATATATATATATATATATGTATGTATGTATATGTATGTATGTATTACTCTGAACTTTATCTTATTTGATAAATGGATTTGAGTTGCTATCGCTTTTTTGTGAAATTAATAATAACAGGTATTGTTATACCACAGATTTTTGTGCGGCATTTATTTTCGGCGACATTTATTTTCCAACGGGCAGTCTTCAGGGTTTCTACAATCACAATTTTTTATCACATTTTTGTCTAATTTTAGTTTAGGATGTTTATTAATACTGTTTTAGCATGCGTGTTTTTCCAGGATTTTATTATTATGTTTTTTTTTATGATTCTTTCTAGAATTTCAGTGCAACTGTAACTTAATTTTAAGGCGTTTTTATTAAAGATCTTGCTAAGTCTGCTATTAGTAGGTATACCAATGCACTATCTCATCCATAGAGAGTCCTAACACTGATACGATATACATTGGTTCAACGAAGAATGAATTTAAATTTAGATGGAGACAACACAAAAGCTCCTTCAATATTAGAAATATAAATCAGACATCTGTATCCAAATATTTTTGGCATTTAAAAGAAATGAATAAAACACCAAAAGTAAAATGGAAAATAATAGATAGAACAAAAACTTGTAAAACCTGGGATGACCCATGCCCTTTATGCCTACATGAAAAACTACATATTATTAAGTTTCTATATAATTAAAATTTATTAAACCATAAACAACGGTTTTCTGCCGACATCAACAAATTTTCACATTAAATAATTAGCATAAAAACTTTAAATTTCATAGTCTAATAAAAGGTTTAAAAGCTTAACCGAATCGTAAGATAGAAAAAACCCTTTATGAAGTTGTCAAAAAAACAAATTGCTGTTCAGTGCGACGCGTTTAAATACGAAACAGCCCTTTAGAAAAAAAAGATAAGGATAAAAAAATAAATAAATAAAATAAAACAAAATTCTCTAGACACTTAACCACATGTTATGGTGCCAAAAGCTATCTTTCGCTGTGACTGACCAGACGATGTTCGCATATGAATGACACCATTCGCTTTAAAATTGATACACTGACCCTACCTTGGCTTGACGTGATATGTGGATAAAAATTAACACTTAGGCGCCTTATCAAAATGGCCGCCCCAGTCGTTTCCATAATAATTAATTTTACGAATGAACATGCTTATAAAGATGCGTAAATTTCAAGATTGGTTATTCCTAAATTTTTGCTTGAGGATAAAACAGGGCTTGATACTTTGACTCAATTTAATTTTAATAATTATCTTGAGGTTTTCGGCTCTCGTTTTTTAAACATGAGAACTTTTATGTAGCGAAGGAATCATATTTTTTAAAAATAATTATAATATATATATATATATATATATATATATATATATATATAGTCGTATGCACTCACCATTTGTTCCACAAAATCTCTTTAAGATATACAAAGAATCTATATTCTTGTTATTTCTTCATACCATTAAAGAATAATAACACAATCATGAAATATAATATCGCTTGGAGTCGATGTATTCTTACTGAATTCTGTAGTAAAGATAGAAGGCTCGCTTCTAGCTAGCTCTCTTTTGACGATTCTCTCCGTCAGTATATATGTTTGGACGAGTTTAAGTCATATTCATCTCCACAACAATTATATATTTTATAAATCGATAAAAAAATAATATACTCTCTATTGTTGAATATGAAGCATTTCATTAAATCAGAAAATTACCACAGATAACACTGATACGATATACATTGGTTCAACGAAGAATGAATTTAAATTTAGATGGAGACAACACAAAAGCTCCTTCAATATTAGAAATATAAATCAGACATCTGTATCTCTCTCTCTCTCTCTCTCTCTCTATCTATCTATCTATCTATCTCTCTTACACACACACGCTCTCGCTCTCTCTTACACACACACTCTCTCTCCCTATCTCTCTCTCTTACACACTCTCTCTCTATCTCTCTCTCTTACATACACACACTCTCTCTCTCTCTCTTACACACACACTCTCTCTCTCTCTTACACACACACTCTCTCTCTCTCTTACACACACACCTCCCTCTCTCTCTCTCTCTCTCTCTCTCTCTCTCTCTGGTTCCGTTTGCATTTTGTAACAAGTTGAGGAGATGTCATTTAATTAATTTTTGCTGACGAAGATTTCTCCCAGAGTGGAAATTACCTGAATGGTAAATGTGTCGTCATCAATTCTGCAATAGAACCCCATACGTGAAAAGATTTAGCGATATTATTTTAACTGTGAAAGCCTGTGATTACAATTAGAAACGACTCATTCAATAGATTAAGCAAATTAAGTAATAACTTCTAATGAAATGCAACGAAATACTAAGCATATCTTCTTTCTTTCTTTTTTTCTCCTTATTTCGTCATTAGTCACTTTTCTTTCATGTTTTCTTTCTTTCATTATTAACTTCTTTATCTTGGGCAGAATGCCTGAACGTTTGCATCGGATGCAAGATAGATAGATAGATAGATAGATAGATAGATAGATAGAAACAGCTTGAGATAGATAGATAGATAGATAGATAGATAGATAGATAGATAGATAGATAGAGATAGATAGATAAAACAGCTTGAGATAGATAAAAACAGCTTGAGATAGAGATAGATAGATAGATAGATAGATAGATAGATAGATAGATAGATAGATAAAACAGCTTGAGATAGATAGATAGATAGATAGATAGATAGATAGATAGATAGATAGATAAAACAGCTTGAGACAGATAGATAAAAACAGCTTAAGATAGATAGATAGATAGATAGATAGATAGATAGATCTCGCTAAACTGACTTTAGATAGATAGATAGATAGATAGATAGATAGATAGATAGATAGATAAAAACAGCTTGAGATAGATAGATAGATAGATAGATAGATAGATAGATAAGAACAACTTACGATATGTAGATAAGAACAGATTTAGATAGATAGATAGATAGATAGATAGATAGATAGATAGATGAGCACAACTTTAGATAGAGAGGTAGATAAGAACAGCACTTTAGATAGATAGATAAATAAATATGAAAGATCGAGAAAGAAAGAATGAAAGAAAGAAATATGATTTTATTGGTAATTGCAGCTTTCTAGATCGAAATCATTAATCCAATAATCGTTTGCAAGAATTAGCTTATTCTCTCGCACTCTGTGGCAGGCGTTCCAGTTGGAAACTATGGGTGGTGTCCATGAATATACAATAAAAGTAAGCATGTTAGATAATACCTCCACCATGTTTCAGATGGACTGCTCGGAACAATTATTATTTTTGGAGAAATATCTATTCCGTCCACGCTTATTCCAACCTATCCTTTTGTTAAATATTCAGGAACTTTCTTCTCACGCCTTAAATTCGGCTACTGATATTTTAGTACAAAGACAGCCATTAATAAAAAATATTTAAAAGTAATTAAAAATTCAAGTCGTCTATATAATCCAACTGTCTCGTCTATTTAAAACTCAAGTATATATATATATATATATATATTGTTATGGGATCTTACACACAATAATAATAATAATAATAATGGACTATTCCATACTTAATAAATACTCCGCTTCCGGAGTAGGCAAAGAGGCAGTCAGTCAATCAATTTCGGACGACCGGCTGATCGGTTGGACTCTCTGTCTTCGGGCGGGGAGGAACCCGAACGAGGCTATGCCGAAGGGCAGAGTCTCGTTCGGGGAGGTAAGCCGACCCTGAACCCGTTTATACGGGTCCAAAGGGTATATTTTTGGCCGTGCCCACGGGCTCGGAGAATCCACGTTAAACCGGCCATGTGCCACATGATACCCTCGTGGGGGTGACTAAATACTAGTCAGTCGATGTTGGTCGACCGGCTGATCGCTAGAACTCTCTGCCTTCAAGGGGAGGAACCCAAACGAGGCTACGCCGAAGGGCGGAGTCTCTTTCGGGAGGTAAACCTGCCCTGAACCCGTTTATACGGGTTCAATGGGCATATTTTTGGCCGAGCCCACGGGCTCGGAGATCCCACGTTCAACCGGCCTTGTGCCACATGATGCCCTCATGGGGTTGGGGACTAAATACTGTTCAGTCTTAAGTCTGGAGTGAAGTCCGTCAGGAGTCTGTCAGTCAGAGCGAGCGAGTCAGTCAGTCGAGTCAGAGGCAGTCCGAAAAGAGTCGCGTTCAGACAATTACTGCAAGACATTGGAATAGTGATACTGGTCGAGACTACATTGTTCTCTCTACTAAACCTGATTGTTCATACTAACACTTCTATATATACACTTCTTGTATATATTCCCGTTTGTAATATATCTGTGTTATTCCATATCTGTGTTCGAGTTCTTTTTTATTGGTTCTACCTTGGACTATCACCGTGGTACAAGGAACCGGACCATAACATATAAAATGGATAATAAATAAAAAAAAGTTAACAAACTCTCATTTAAAATCAAACCCCTTTTTTTCTTAGAACAGGTAAGTTTCTTAAATTTATTAAATACCCGGTGGCCTCACAGGTAGTTATTCAGTGTTCTGATACCGTAGCTACACTCGCATGTAAGGCGGGAAGAAATCTTTTATGTAATGAAATCTGAATGCCCCCAAATTGGCGTATTTTCACAAGCAATTTATATTCACGGGCCTCTAACTAATATCTTTTCATAATGCGTTCTTAATTTTTTTCCTTCTAGTGTTCAATTTTTAAAGAAAATAATGCAAAAGGCAACCCAAAAATATAAACTGGTGAGAGCAATAAAGAAACTATAAAAAGGAGAGCAAGAAAGATGGAGCGAAGAGCAAGAACGAACGAGTGGAGAGTAAGGGAAGGAAGACTTAAACGTTTTATATGAATGATGGTCACTGGACGACCACGAGGGAAAAATTAATATTGTTAGTTTATTTTTATTTTTATTTTTTAAATGAAATTTAATAGAGTCTGAAATTAGCGCGAAAATGATTGCCGGATTTTAAAAAGTATTTTTTTTTATTTTCATGTTTTAATTTAATTTTAATCTTTTCTTTTTCTTTTAATATTTCGAGCATGATTCTTTCGCTTATTGTTTTACTATCTCTAATTACAAGCAGTTTGAAAATTTGTTTCTAATTCAAGTGGGTTTGAACACCTTGGAGTCGGCTTTTTGCAGCAGTCGCTCCCAGCATAGTTCGAAACAAGAAAAAAACTGACTCATTTATTGACCGTTTTTTTGCACAAAAAATAAATCATCTCTTTTTAACAGCGTTTCGAATCTTAATGCTATAAAGTGGTTGTTACGAATATTGAATCAATTGTCAAATTATCGAACTCATGATTTCATCTGCGCTCCACTTTGGCACCAAATTTGGAACTGCCAAAAATGTCCATGCTGTCTGGGATTCCATCATAAACACTAGAAAATAACTTTCGCTCAGTGATGGTTAACAAGCCTGCGTTATTAAAAATTGCCGGTGAGTTTATCGATCAAATCCTCATATTTGATTGCTTGAACGGTTTCTTCCTTAAATACAATGTGGTCTGCCACAATAAAACTTCATGTGCGATGAAATAAGATCCTACGTAAAACTGAGGCACAAAAGTGACTTCACATTCTCACGTGTGATTGGTAATATACAACAGGTTATCTCTCTCGATCTATCTATCTAGCTAGCTATCTAGCTACCTATCTATCTCTTTCTCTCTCTCTCTCTCTCTCTCTCTCTCTCTATATATATATATATATATATATATATATATATATATATATATATATATATATATATATGGTCTTACACACACACACACACACATGTGAGACCAGACAGATGGAAAACCCTTTATACCAACGCGTTTCGTTCCTTGATTCCTTCAATTGTATTGATAATGTTCCTCAGCGAACGGAATTTTTTTCTTTACTCTTTATGTATCATGTCCTTTTAGGACGTAGGCGATCATGGCTCTCCATTTCACCTATCCCTTGTATCTCTCAATAAGTTTCGTCCTTGTGTTACCTCCCCCAGACCATGTTCTGTCATTCACTTGCTTAAGCCCGCCAGATATGTCATGCGTTGCATTCCCTTGTCTCGCTTTCCCTCTATTAGACCCGTGAGTATCAGATTCTCGTGGCCGTCTTTTCTCATTACGTATTCAAGAAGCTTCAGCTGCCTCTTCCTGATGGTAAGTATAAGCCTCCTCCTTGTTTGCATATTCTTCAAGACCTCATCGTTGCTCACACGCTCGGTCCATGATATCATCAGCATCCTTCTGTAGAACCATATCTCCGTCGCCTCCAATCTCTTCTTCATCTTGAAGGAGACCGTCCACCATTCGCTGCCGTAGGTTTCACGTAACAGCTCAGTATTCTTTTCTTTGTTACCAAAGAAATCGTCCTGTCTCGCAATATTCTCCCCAGGTTCTGGAATGCGTCCTTGGCCATCCCAATATATCTACGGATTTCAGTGTCGCTCTTATCGTCCTCTGACAAAACATTTCCCAGATATTTAAACTTCCACACCTACTTGATTTTAGAGTCCTGCAAATTGTATTTTAGGCTCATTCTTTTTACTGATGACCATGCATTCTGTCTTCGTGTAGTCTATGCTTCTCGCTATCCTCCACTTTATATATATATATATATATATATATATATATATATATATTGGTAGTGTGACGTGCACATTTGTGTCTGTGTGTGTTTGAGTCTTGATAAAAATTCATATATAAATATATCTATAGAGAAAATGTAAATAAAAGACAAGTGAGAAACCTTTTATGCCAACGCGTTTCGTTCCTTGAGTCCTTCACTTTCCTTGATAATGTTCCTCAACGAAAAGATTGATCGTTTGTCATTTATACATGTCTTTTATGCACACACACACACACACACACACACACACACACACACACACACACACACACACACAGATAGATAGATAGATAGATAGATAGATAGATAGATAGATAGATAGATAGATAGATATTACATTTGTGCTTGTGGCACCAAATTCTGAACTGCCAAAAATGTTCATGTTGTCTGGGATTCCATCATAAACACTAGAAAATAACTGTCGCTAAGTGATGGTTAACAAGCCGGCGTGACTAAAAATTGCCGGTGAGTTTATCGATCATATCGTCACACCTGATTGCTCAAACGGTTTCAACCTTAAATACAAGATGTTCTGTCATAATAAAACCTCATACGCGATGAAGTAAGATCCTGCGTAAAATTGTGTACACGCTTGGTTGAAAAAAGTTGTTTTTTTCATTTTTTTTTATATTTCAGACAATTTTTCTGGTTTCAGGAAAATATTCAAAGGTAAATGTTCCAATGTCTGAACATTTCTAGAATTCATAATCAATTATCAATGATTTCTTGTTTTCTTCTATGTCGTTTTCATGGTTTTTTTCCAAACATCGCTACTTGTCTGTTATATTTAATAATATATAGAAGTGAATGCCCACAACGATATAAGTTAGCCGTTATAAAAAGTTAATCCCTTGCACACAAATGATATCTTCCTTGAAAACCATATTCTATAAAGAATTACACAACATTGCACAAACACTTGTTAATAATAGATTCCCGTTATCGTAGCATAGCAATCTTCTATGTCAGCATAACAGAATATCATCTTTGATGGTGCATATCTTTGTTTAAATGTCTATATAACCACTCTGAAGATGGCTCATGTTGAGCCGAAAGATTAGACCTAGGAAGAGCATAATAAAAATACCTAAATATTGGACAATTTTAGTCTTTATCTATATAAAGCTAAGAACGGCTCATGATCAAATATAACAGACATTCGTTGTATGCTGTCTGTGTGTGTCTATGTGTATGGTGGGATCATTAATTATATGTTTGTTTCCAAAATTTGCTAGAAAATGGAAGAGAACTAGCGACTTTAATTCAAGTATGTAAATGAAGTTTTAGCTTCTGTTTTTGAAACATGGCAATTTCTGCGTAGCGATGGAACCATATTTTTGAGTAAGTAAATTTATAATATTTATGCTCTGTAGCTTTGCATTGAGCATTGTTTTGTAAAAAAATAAAAATATTAATAAGAACACCGGATTATATATCTTACTGTTCTTTCTCTTTATTACATAATATATATATATATATATATATATATATATAGAGAGAGAGAGAGAGAGATAGATAGATAGATAGATAGATAGATAGATAGATAGATAACTAGACTCGTTTCGAAAAACCCTCGAATTTTTGATTTGCTAATCAAATCAATCTCGAGGGAAAAAAGGTTTTAAAAAAAGAAAGAGCTCCAAACATGAACTTCTGCCGACAAAAAAATCGCACAGATGCAGGTCTGAAGCCCAAAGAAAAAACCCCGATACGATTGTCAGGGAAAGTTTGGTTGTTAAGTTGTTACAACTTAACACCCAAACTTTCCCTGACAATTCGTTTAGGTGAAACCTAGGTAGGTGTATCTATATATATATATATATATATATATATATATATATATATATATATATATATATATTGACACACATGCGGCCCTGTTCCTAATAGTCGTTACACGACGTCATGCTAGACTATTTCAAATGTACAGCTTATCAAATAATTGCAGGATGTAAAGAAACGAATTCTAGCTATCACACACTCACTACATTGATTCTTGATAATGACTGTCGAAAGTACTTGAATAAAACAATAAAGAATTTTTAACTTCGGAGATTTTATCTGGAACTTCGAGGACAATACTCAACACATTCTCCAAAAATTGAAAAGAAATACAGTAAAATATTAAATAGATAGAGCTTGTCGGATTTTTTTAATCAAACTTGTTTGGATAGATAGATAGATAGATAGATAGATAGATAGATAGATAGATAGATAGATAAGCCGATTGAAATTGACAGACAGATGATAGACAAATGATAGATAGATAGACAGAAAGAAATAAAGAAAGAAATAGACAAAGTTAGGTAAAGAAAAACGAAAGAAAGAAATAGGCGTAGATAGATAGATAGATAGATAGATAGATAGATAGATAGATAGATAGATAGATAGATAGAAGAAAAAAAAGGAAAAATAAAGATAGATAGATAGATAGATAGATAGATAGATAAATAGATAAGCCGATTGAAAAGACAACAGATGGACAAATGATAGATAGATAGAGAGATAGAGATAGAGAGAGATAAAGAAAGATAAAAAAGAAAAATATGCATAGATAGATAGATAGATAAAGAAAGATAAAAGAAAAATATATGCATAGATAGATAGATAGATAGATAAAAGGAAAAATATGCATAGATATATAGACAGATAGATAGATAAAGCCGATTGAAATAGACAGACAGATGATAGACAAATGATAGATAGATAGATAGATAGATAGATAGATAGATAGATAGATAGAAATAGACAAAGTTAGATAAAGAAAAAGGAAAGAAAGAAATAGGCGTAGATAGATAGATAGCAATACACAAAATCTCGGCTAATCTAATGCGTGAAATCGTTACTTTAGACAAACAAAGCATGGTCATGAACTAAAATTTCTTCACACTGACCAGGTCAGAAATCGTTTGTTAGACCAACTAGTTCCACTCTTTGAACACAGAACCAACATTGAGCTAATATCCATCTAATTTTCCGACTAATTTCTTTAACTTCTCTAATGTGTATTCTCTTCGACCAATTGCCGCTCTTGTTAGCATTTGAATTGACGGATTCATTACATTACATCTACAGTCCCGGACACTTTATTAAGTAGAAAATTTGTTGATCAATTTGATCGTCTCATCAATTTCATGATTAAGCCAATGCGTTGGTCAAATCTTTCAATTTCATCAATGCACGAGTCAACATGAGCCACAGATCAATGAATGGATCAACTTTGTTCTGCAGTCACTGGAAATGATAATTGAACTGTTTAACTGATCAACATTTTAATTAATTCTTGGCAAACGAACATGAAACCTATTTTGTTTGCGTCGTGATTTTAGCGTGTTACGATTCTTGTTTTTAACCTCTGTATTATATGAACTGAGGTCCCATCTCCCGAGATATGGCATTGAATTTTATTGTTACATTTGTCTGATTTCGAGAAGAGAATATTTTTCTCTTTGATTTGGCGATGAGAATAGCGTGAGGATTAATTCGGTTCAATGCAACCAGTTTTGCTATAAACTGTAATAAAATTCCCGACGGCTTGTAACATTAAATTTTAACGCCCATGATTGCCATCGTTAACGATGACAAATTAAGCAAAACTAACCTTCCTTTGTCTGACTTTGAAGAGTTTCTCACTTGAATGCCTTAAAACTGACAACCTCTGGAAGCTCTTTTTTGTTGCGAAAATACAAGAATATCTGTCTATATTCCTGAGATGAAGTACTGTAATCATTTACACTATTTACATTGTTCGGGCTGTTGTCCTCATCTTCGTTGCCACATACATGGCGTTTCGGCCGTTGTACGCTTCGGACTTCTTCAGGTAACTGGAATTTCGAACCGAAGCTCCTATTCCGTCCACCGGGGTAGATTGCTCTAGTTCCACGTGCCACACCTCTTCCGGGTGCCTCAGTATCAGTTATCTCCCTTTAACTGAACTCTTCCAAGTTTTTGATCACCTCAGCTGTTACCTGGTATTGAACTCACAAGAGAACATGATTAAGGACTGCGTGTACGTCATCTCATGCAGTTGTGGTAAGAAATATAATGGAGAAACGGGCCGTCCTTTTAAGATCAGACAGCAGGATCACCGTAAAGCCGTAACACTAGGCGAAATAGAAAAATCAGACGTAGCTGACCACATATGATGGAAAAAAGGGAGATCACCATCCCCTTTGGGATCGGGTTGAAATAATAGATAGAATATCATGTAAAATACGAAAACTTAAGAAGGCCGGAGCGTACAACCGCCGAAACATCGTGAAGATGGCAAGGAAGATGAGGACAACAGTCTGAACAATGTAAATAAGTATTTATCTAAAATGGATGTTCATGCGCTGCATTGAATGACGAGCATCTTTCATTAATTTACAAAAGGCATGAATCCATCTCTTTCGCCTACTCCTCCGTCATGGGTTAAATTGCAAGGCAAATTGGATTAACAAGACGTGGTCGGCAATACAGTCTAGATGAAAGACAACACCGAATTCAAGACCGTGTGTAGCCCTTGACGTTCCACATACGCTGCAACCATCGACAAGATCATTGAATTCAGGGTGTCTCCATAGTCTCGACAGCGGTCGGACTACGAGTGCATCGGTGAATTGTTAAAATTATTATTATCTCTTTTGATTTCTGTTGTATACTCGTTCCCTTCAACGTCCAAAACAAACAGAAATGGCATCATGACATTTTCTCTGAACATTTTTGAAAAAAATAAATAAATAAAACCAACGAAGAGGACACAGGTTTTATATTGTTAAAACCCTTCATAAGGTGTGAGTTGTACTTGTAGGGAACAATGTTTTGTATTTCTTTGAAGCATGGGCTTCCAGGGATCCCTTCCATAAGTCTATCGGAACCTCGTCAAATCAAACCGAGCGATCCAAGCACAGCTGGAATTATTGATGTCTTCATGTGACGCATTATTATTATTATTATTATTATTATTAATAATAATAATCTGCGCAGGACCAATGCTTGCTAACTAGGAATTATCAAGCACATATACTAAAATATTGTGTCATCCCAAAATGCAGATTCTGTGATAAATATCCAGAAACGATTGATCATCTTGTATCAGGTTGTACAGTGTTGGCACCCACTGAATATAAAACCCGACATGACAGAGTGGGCCAATATCTGCACTGGAAAATCTGCAACTTCTACGGGAAGGAAAATGAAAGAAACTGGTATGAACACCACCCAGACCCGGTTACGGAGATAGGACCTGTTACAATTCTATGGGACTACACAATACACACTGACAGAACAATCAAGGCCAACCGGCCAGATATTGTTATTAAAGACCACAAACAAAAACGATGCCTCCTTATTGATATGGCAGTCCCTGCTGACTGCAATGTATCTTTGAAGATATTCAAAAGGTTGTCAAAGTACAAGGACCTTGAAATAGAAATCTCGAAAATGTGGCATATGGGAACATCAACAATCCCTGTTGTAGTTGGAGCCCTAGGACTGGTTGGAAAAGATTGCAGTAGACTAATTGAAGGGATTCCTGGAAGTCCATGCCTCAAGTACAGCCCACACCTTACGAAGGGCTTTATCTATGTAATTTTTAAGTGTCATGATGCCATTTTTTTCGGGACCAAAAGAAATGGTAAAAGAAATCAAAGAAAATAAAAATAATAATAATAATAATTTATTGTTATTTTATTATCTAGCTTACGGCCAAATGTTTAAATTTCATTGAGATCACCTTAAGCAGCGTCGAACCTCTTCATTACCTAGATTGGTCTTGAGAAAACGTAAGGATTGAAATTAGGGCCGAGTTCAATTCAGTTGTTGTTATATTATTGTGCAAATACACCCGAAAGGTATAAAACCTCTTTACCTCTTAGCTATGGGTTAATTTACAGTACTTGTAAGTAGATCATTATCATCTTTTCACAATTAAAATGATCTAAAAACCTGAAAGAGGTTGATAAACCGTAAAAAAAATAAGAAAATGAAATTTATTAAATGTTGGTCTCAAAACGTACTAAATTCCGCTCGTGAGTATTGTTAATAATTATTGCGAATGCAGTACCAACGGATTTTTTTATTGAATGATTCAAATTGCATGACTGTAAGAAAAGAAACCGCTTACAGCACTTATCATAAGTACTTTTCTCTCTTTCTTTCATTAAGATTTAACATTGCCGATGCATTTTTTTTTTTGTTTCATGAACCAAATCAGCTTAACGAAGAGGGACGGTACGAAATAGCCCACGACAGATACGATCAATCAGAGCAAAGGAAGTTAACGTTGTGCTCGTTGATCACAAGAAAAGTCTATTTCATTACAGCAGAAGAAGAAAATAAAACGAAAGCAATGCACTTAATTTGTCAGGTCAATTGATAAAGTCTTAATAGCAGGAAGCTACCGAAGACAAAAAGCAACTACTAAATGCAACTCTGAGAGAAATTTTCAATATAAAAATCATCGGTAGCAGCAGCAGCAGCAGTAGCATCCATTACTAGTCGATTGGAGGACAAAGACCATTCCCCAAAAATTTCCACGACTACCGTA
>CAHIKZ030000225.1:3307500-3322500 GCA_903632075.3 Acanthosepion pharaonis
GTAATAAGCGAACACGTTAAGCAAGACTGAGCTTGGTCTATACCTAGGTGGGTGACCCCTTGGGAATACTAGGTGCAGTAAGATTGGGTGTGTGATTGGTGTAAAAAATAACGGACTGGACACGGAAATCGAAGAGCTGAGTTCCAATTCCAGTTGGGTTGGTTATACGCAATTAAACTTGGAGAAAGTTACAAATCCACCTCTCCTCCCTCAAGCTATTCGTTAATTAGTAGGTTTTGTATCAGTAAATCATTATTATCTCGGAAAACACTCTTAGAAGAATCTGAAAATATTTTCTGGCTTTAAATAACCTGGAAAGGGTATATAAACAGTAGAAAACTAATCAATCAATCTATTAATTGTAAAGTCTGTATTTTTGTCACTGACCTGTTGCTACTTATCTGATAGCTCTTCAATATCTTTTGTGCAAAGTTTCCACAGATTTACATGAGAAAATATTTCAACAATCTTTTCTCCCTTCACTTATGGGTTAATTAGTATGACTTGTATCAGTAAATCAGTATTATCTCTGAAAACCTTACAAAATATTTTCTGGATTTAAATTACCTATAAAATGCTGACAATCTATAAACAAACAAATCACTTAATTCTTATTATTATCTAAAAAAACATCCCTAACATCTGCTATAGTGGCTTCTGGTAGAAATTATATTTTAGAAGCTCGTAGCTTTGTAAAATACTTCTAGTTTATTCTTAACTTCTTGCTCCTATATTTGGTAAGTTTAATAATTCTGTCTTTTTGTGCAAGCAAAAGTGGTGTATCTGTTTGGAGTTTAGAAATGATGATAATGCAAAGATTTTTATTTTCTGATAGATTGTTTTACTCTTTCGAAAATCATGTTTCTTTTTTTTTTTTTCGATTTTTATTGCTGATTTTAATTCAGCTTTTTTGAATTTCTTCTAAGTAGTTTGGATTATATTTCTCTGGTTCATCTGTTCCTGTGTCGACTTTGAGTAATTCTGTTTATTGATATTTTTTTTCTCCTTTTACTGTTGTATTGACTGTTGCTTCTTCTTCTTTACCAATTTCCTATTCATATATTCTATGTTATTTTGGGTTATTTCGCAAAGATTGGAATCTATTCTTGGTTTCAACCGAAAATTCCGTGTATGCTCTCTTCAATCCTATGAGGAGGATTTCTTACTCTCAATTTTAAAGACAAACTTGATTCTGAAGCTACCATTCTATGATTGCTTTCTGTATTAAATTTTCTTTTTATGACTGTTACAATATTAACGACACCGGCTTTGACAGCAATTATGATGTCCATTTTACTTTTTTTTCCCCATTTCTGCTTAACCGAGTTCATTTACGGTCTCTTTATTTAAAAAAATATAAATATTGATAATCGTCAGTTTATGTCTTTCTGGGAAATGCTACTAACATTTTGCCTTTCTCATTTCTCTTTTCTATTCTAAATTTTCTTTCCCTAGATTTTCCGTTTGCTTGGACCTACTTTTGTATTGAAGTCGCTCATCAAAATGCCGGAATTCGTTCTCTCTTCACGATAATATAACTGCTGTCGTCATAAAACTCCTCAATTTCCTCATTCGAATATTTTGAAATTGATGCACATTATTTGAATTACTTTTTTTATTACTATTTAGGGAGTATTTTTTATATCATTTGTTTACTGTTCAAACCTCTATAATATACATCTTTATACTAAAATTCACCCAGTAAATGCCCAAGAGCCCCTCAAGTTAGAGTCTTTTGATTTTTTGTTTGTTTGTTTTTTTTTACGGCGTATCCAGCCTTAGATAATTTTTATCTGTCTATATTACTGAGATGAGGTATTGTAATTATTTACATTTTTCGGAATGGTGTCCTCATTTTTATTGTCATATTCACGACGTTTCGGCTGTTGTACGGTCCGGCCTTCTTCAGGTGATTGGAATTTTGAATTAAACCCCTTATTTCGTTCACCAGGGTAGATTGTTCTAGTTCCAACCTAGGTACATTTTTCTAGTTTTACGTGCTATGTCTCTTGCGGGTGTCTCACTTATCTCTCATCAACTCAACAAGTTTTTGTTCCCCACTGCAGCAGTCAGTTATTGAACACTTTGGGTCTAGTCAATGGATCCAACCAACGCTTATATCCACTGGGCCATGTGTCCTTGAATGTATTTAGGGCTTATAAACCTAATGTCTCAATAATCATTTTTTTTTTTTTTACCAGAGCTCATATTGCAATTTTGTTGTTATTATTGCTTTTCTCTAACACTCCATATTACTGGTTCGTATACTGTATTCATTTCTATCCTGGGCTGGCATATGAGATTTTGGGGCCTAGCATATGTTCTGATTCCTTCTTTTCGTATTTTCCAGTGATGTTCTCTGTCTATTATTTCATCCTCATCCCACAGGAAGCGCTGATCTCCCCTTTTCCCTCCATATGTGGTCAGCTGACCACATATGTAGCTATTGACCATCTCGACGTTGCTTAAGTTCGGTGACCATACGGGAAGTGGTGTTTCAACGTGGTGTGGCCGTAAGTCAGAATTACTATTAACATGGTCAGGATTGTTTGATTTTGTTTAGCGGCATATCATATGCTGAAATCTAAATATTTTGAACGAATTTGCATCAATAGGTATTGTGGGTAATTTTTATATATATATATATATATATATATATATATATATATATATATATTGTTGGCATTTTTAATATAAATTTGTAATTTTATACTTTCATAGTGGGTTTTTTATTGTAGTTATCAGAGATAACTTGCACTCAGTAGAATAATAATTTTTTTAGCCATAATATTTTTTACCGATACAGGCCTTACTAATTAACCCATAGCTGGGGGGGAAGAAGAGGTGGATTTATAGCTTTCACCAATGGTATTTAAATATAAGAGTTTACTCTAAGAGGCAGTTTTTACAGGTAGGAAAGGAAGATAACGGTTAACCCTAGACTTAAACAGGATAAGATTGTAGTGATCAGAGAAGCAACCTCTTCGGAGTCGGTTCCACAGGGCCGTAGTTTGCGGAAATAAGCTGATTGAGTGGGAATTACTTCTCACCGATGGCATACGGAGACACTGTGGGTGGTCTGCTCCAATGTAAGTGGCATGGCGAGTCCTTGCCGCGAAGGTTAGACCTAACGGAACCAAGGACTATAGCTCGTCAGAGCACTTTCCATGGTAGTAACGACAGAGCAGCGAGAGGCTTGCCACATCCTGCTTGTGTGAGAGAGAGAGAGGGGTTGGAAGGTAGAAAATAATTCGTCACTGACAAGGACTCGGCGACGTTTTGAACTTTAACGAGACTGGAAAGTTAGGACTGGGTAGCTCCTGCTCATATATGACAATAGTATTCCGTTTTCGGCCTAATCTGGTCTGGTAGATTAAAGCGTTGTTTTGTGAATTTGGGGACATTGTTATTGTGAACCGAATCCCTCGGCTAAACAGCTTGTACTTGCACTGAATGGAAAAACAAGCAGCGGAATAAGAACATTACGATAACGCAGGTATGGCAACGCCTACCTTCATTTGGTTAACAAAATTTTTCTCCAAATTCAGCCCTATATAGATTTACTTCAGTTTCCTAAGAGTTTCATTAAATTCTTGTTCATACGATTTTGGTCAAAAACCCGTTTTATAGAGTTTGAAAATAATGAGTCCCTCAACCCGCGTAATTCTGAAAAGAAATAAATTTATTTCCTTTTAATAACTGTTTCATTATTTCATCTAGTCGACAATTTTCAGACCTTGAGATAAACGTCATCTGAAACGGCTTCTCTAAATCATTCTACATTAACAGTTCTCCAGGGATCTATCCTTGGTTCTACATTGTTCCCAATATTTATCAACGATCTTCTCGTTGATATCATTTCCTGTCTCGGTATCTGTGATGATGTTATACTGGGACACACCTATTCTATTGTTAATAGACTCTCCCACCTATAATAAGTAGGAGTAGTAGCAGTCGCTGATTCGCTCAGTAAGTTGGTCAGTCAGTCGATGCCGGACGACCGTTAGTCGGACATTAAAGTATCAGCGACCACAACTAGATTTCTCTGCGTCATTACCTATTATATCAAGTTCCTAACGTTTTGTACATCGAACCTATTTTAGGACCGACTTAGTGAAATGCAAGCCTCCACTGTGAAACTACTCTACAACAGATGACGACACATCGATTTACTCTTGCCTTAATGTTAAGTGATAGATTCGATAAAGTCAAATTGGCAGTTGATCCCGAAATGACCTACAATCTGTTGTTAACTGGGGCAATAAATGGCTTGTTACATTTAACGATTCCAAAACAAAAGTGCTTTCTTTTAATCTTCTTAGAGAAGTTTTTTTTGTCTTCCATCAGCATGGCTGATGCTAACCTCCTGGAGAATGATTCGTTGCGCCTACGTGGCCTAACGTTTTCCACTGACATCAAGTGGAATGATTATATCAAAACAATTTATAGGTCTGCTGTGAGGAAAGCTATTTACTATGCCTTGCTTGACAATTTCTTTCCTTAGAATCAATCTTGCCCATTTATAAGTGTACCATTAATCCGTGCATTGAATATTGCTGCCTCATCTGATCCGCTGCGACGTATCTAAATATTTTGATAAAATCTAAAGAATAATCTATAATGTCATTGGTCCTAACGTGGCATCTTGGTTTCAGTGACTTTTCCACTGTTGTGATAAAGCTTCCCTGTACCTTTTCTCTAAATATTTTCATGGCAATTTTTTTTTTATGAGCTTTCCTCGAGCTCATGAATTTAAGCGCAGCACTGGATTGGCAGGTAGGTCTCATCATTCTTTTGTCGAACTTGCTAGATGTAATCGCGAGTTTTGCGTTAATAATTTCATTTCACATTCTTCTCATCCGTGTTAATCTTCTCGAGCTTCTTGCTTTCCTGCCAACTACGGATCTTCAAAAATTTAAATGTAGCATCAATTGCCATTTTCTGTCTTCTTGTACCCCGTTATTTTATTGCCCATTCTCCTCATAATGGTTTCCTTAAATTTTTTAAAGTTCGGTAAGCCTCTTGCATCTCATTGGCTTTATCGCCTTGTTTCCGGTAAAATTATTAAAAACATCTGGAGACTTTATCGAGCAATCAGCTCTTAAAACTTTAAAAAAGAATATATATTTACTTCATTCTCATATCAGTTTCCTTATTCTTTTTAAAATTCGGTTTATAGAATTGAAGACGTTACTTACATAGGAAAACTATTGATTTGGAAGAGAAATCTAATTAATTCATTTTAATGCCAAGCCAAATATCAAGTAAGTTTTTCATCGTAATTAATATTAGGTATTTATTAGAAAATTTAACAGATGAGTACCTGCGAATATATATATTTTTTTGAAAGAGAAAAATCTTAAAACGTAATTCGCCCAGACTGAGGACATTAGATTAAAATCTATCTACACTATTTACATTATTCGGACTATTGTCCTCATCTTTGTCGCCATATTTATTACAAAGTTTCGGACGTTGTACGCTCTGGCCTTCTTCAGGTGGTTGGAATTTCGAACTGAACCCTTTATTTCGCTCACTGGGGTAGACTTTTCTAGTTCCACGTGCCATGTTTAATGGATGTCAGTTATCAGTTACCTCCTGTTAATTACCCTCTCCAAATTCTTCACTGCCTTAACCGGGTATTGAACGTTGTAATAAATATGGCGAAAAAGATGAGGGCAATAGTCCGAATAATGTAAATAGTGTACATAAGAACTCATCTCAGAAATATAGACAGATAGTAAAATCTATCTGCCATCGAGCTGTCACGGTACTGTTAGAAAATTGTCAACATACATAAATATCTACCGTCGTCTTAAAAATGCATTTCTGAGACATTTTAAACTTAAAGTTAATAAAATTTGTTTCAATTCACATTAATTATGAATTAAATCAGCTAATATTCCTCAAATATTAGCTGATTTAATTCATAACTAATGTAATTTCAAATAAAATCTTATTAAATTTAAGTTCAAATTATCGCAGAAATGCATTTTTTTAACACGGCGATAGATGTTTATGTATGTTTCAGAAAAGTATATTTTATTTTTGAAGATTTTTTAATAAAGAGATTTACATTTTTATAAGAGTTTGCTGAAAATTGTGCGAATTCACAAGTTTTAAAAATTTTGAAAGAAAAAAATTTTAAATAAAATAAAAGCTTCAAGAAAGATCTTTTCTTATAAAAGATTCATTTTAAACATTAGGTATCGCATTTTTGTGGAGATACCTAATATATATATATATATATATATTAATCTTTTCGGAATATACATCTTATACATTCTTACTAGAATAATAGACACTAAACAATGGGTCTATATAGAGATGATGGTCTTATTCTTATATCAAACAACAATGACCCACACTATCATCAAACCTACAGAAAAATCATAAATTCTTTCAAATTCCCTGGGTTTAAAATAGAAGTTACACCCAACCTCAAAATTGTTAATTTTCTAGACATATCTTATAATCTCTCTCTCTCTCTCTATATATATATATATATATATATATATATATATGAAGAAATATAGTTTTAACATGTGCTATATTTATGGGATAAAGTAGCGTATGTAAATATAAAAGTGAACATTGAAGTCAGGCCTGACGATTGCGTCTAGCATGAGCATGAAACATCCTGTCGCCTCTGACTCTTGACTTCAATGTTCAATATATATATATATATATATAAAGATAAAAATAAAAATTAATTAATTGAGTCTAAAAGTATCCTCAACAGAATGCAGATAGCAATGGAACTCATCAGCTGTGCGCATCCACTACCGAGAATTGAAATCGGGCAGTTATATTGACAGGCAAACGTCATACCAACTGTACTAACGGGCATAGGTGACGCTAAGGTAGCGAACTAGACTCGATATTGCGCTGCTCGTTCACATATTCTGTGGTGGAACTCATCCAAGTTCCTTTACCCATAGGACTGTGCCTCCGAGAGCCACGACTACGAACACCAAGCCGCTCCATCCAGAGCATTTAAAGCTGGTTCAAGCAAGGATATACAAATGATAGAAATTAAGGAGGATTTGAGATAATTAACTAATTCATCGAGTCTAGAAGAAACCTCAAAAGAATGCAGAAAAGCACTGGACGGCCGTTTAGTCCTATATTTGGAATTTCAATTGTAGTATTTAAAAAATACCAAGCCTGGAGCAACGATAATTCTGTTTATCATACTGAGAACATTTACGGATTTACATAATGACGGAAATAGTCGATAGTACTCCAAAACAAAAACATTAAAAAAAAAAAACATGAAATTTACAGAGTTTATCAAAATTATAATTTAGATGCGTAACAACTTCGAAAATAGGAAAAAATAACATTAACATAAAAGACAGACATTGGTTGTAGGTTGAATTTAATAAAATTCGTTTAAATGAATACTTCCAGCTTAAATATACATTATATGTGGTTCGAAAGTAAACACATACACGCACACATGTATGCGTGTTTCTGTCCTGGCCTGTGTATGAGTGTGTGTATGTGTCAGTGTGACACAATAGTCAGACAAACATTTTTGGGATACAGACTGAAGTCGTTTTGACCAGGAGATAGGGTAGGGCGAATAGACATTAGGGCGTCAACTGAAGATGGTGGTTGACTAATTTGATACATATGTGTCGCGTATAGAATACATTTCTATACGCACATACACGCACACGCACACATATATATGTGTGTGTATTACATGCACGGAAATATGCACACAGATCCCAATATAAATATATTTACACACGCACACACACACACACACACACACACACACATATATATATATATATATATATATATATATATATATATGTATGTATCTATGTATGTATGTTCATATATTCATCTGTGTATATGTACAAATTGTCATGGGTTTTAATTTAATTACAAAATTACTGTCAAACATATGCCCATGTACTTCTCAATATTTCACAAAATAAATAATGGAATGATACAATTTCTCGTATTTTGGCATGGAGGTCAAAAGTTCATATGTAAACACACGCACACGCACACACACACACATAGATCGAACATTAATATACGGATAATGTAGTCATGTTTGTTTATTAAATTACGCATACAGATAATATCAGAATTTTTTTAAAAGTACATAGATATATATTTCAACAGACAGATAGATAGATAGATAGATAGATAGATAGATAATGAACAGACTTGAATAGATATATAGATATAAATAGACTTGGATAGATAGATAGATAGATAGATAGATAGATAGATAGATAGATAGATAGATAGATAGATAGATAGATAGATAGATATGAAATGAACACACTTGGATAGGAAGGGAGAGAGAAATGATATGACCAGTCTTAGATGTAATGGTAATGTTATTATTAACTGTTTCCCTATAAGGTAACATTTGGCATTTATTGACCGAGCAGCCAATACTCCTTTCGGTTAAAATTTATAAAATATTTACCTGAAAACAATTTTTCACGAAAATATGTTCCCCAGGTGAAGTATCTATTATCACTATTTCCTGTATTAGGGACCTTGTAGCTGAAGTAGTATAGAATGTTCTCTTCGACTCACATACGCTATCCATTTTAGATGTTACAGCTGCTGATAGTCCTCGAGTGATGTGGTTTCAGTTATTTGGTACAGTTCTTTATATGTGATTCTGCAGCGTCAGTCCATAATGTTCGAAGTAGTATGGTTTTCGCCCAAGACATTTTTAACAACGTATCTGAGAAAGCGGTTGCTTGTTTAGCGGCATATCAACACCTTATGGGTCATTTAATGCCGAAATTTAATTTAATTGGGAGTATTAGTAATTTCTTTTACAAAAATATATTGCTGGCAATATTTTTTTACTATGAAAATGTATTACTGATATTTTTACTATAAAATATATAATTAACTATTTGCTCATAGTTAGGACCTTAACAGGTGCTACCACTTCGGGTCAGTGTTGACCTGGGGACAACAGCAATTAAGATGTGGTTCCACGCTTCACAAAACCTCCTGATCAGAGGTCCTTCTGCTGCATCTAGTTTATCGGACACAGAAAGCGATTGTATACAGTTTAAATATTTCTGGATGTGTTTGGCACCAGACAGGACATTCATATGAAATTTTCGAACTAATGAGGTTATTTAATAACATGCCACTAGATTTCGGGTTGTATCGATCTACGGTGCTGTACGAAACTATATCAGGCGTAGCGTGTTCCATGTTTAATTTCCTTATCTTCAATGCTAAATTTTTTATAACTGGGCAGTATTTGAAATGTTTAGTATTTACTAATTCCACATCCTGATTTTTTATTATAGATTCAGGGTATGTGCCATCACTGCTTTCATTCCAATTCCAGATCATAGATTATTTTTGTTTTGGAAAATTTTATCTTGAGTCATTTTTTGGAACACTTGGGAGATGATGTTGATTTTTCTCTACATGATCATTCTTAGCCAAACTATGAATAAACATGTCATCAGCATAGCTTCCTCATTATAATCAATACATTGGCCTGTATAGAGAAAATAGGATCTTTGCCTTCTACTGATAGATTCTATCGTATGTAATGCTTAAAAGATCAGTGTACACATCTTCACACCTATGCTTGTATATACGCAAGACATAGACTAGGAACAGATAAAATAGACCAGGAAACTCAGTTCACACTTGTCGTGCTCCTGATATGGTTTGAAATGCTTTCGTACCAGACTTGTAAGATTTCGTAGGTCGATGCACTTCCTCCATTAAATCGATATATTCCGTGGGTTCGAAGCTTGAAAGGCAGCTTCAAGAGGGAGGCTCTGTTGATGCGGCAATATGATGATGTGAGGACAGCATAGCAGGTATACAATTTCCTATTAGAGAGGTTAGCAATTTCTTGGAGTTGTTTCATGACATATATGCTGCCATTACATCCCTTGCCAGAACGAGGCTTACAGCCATATCAAATTGAAAAAGCGGTTGCTGCACAATTATATATATATGCTCTCGTTCGCCTATTGAACACTATGGGGGAAAGGAGATTTTTAACGGCTGCCGCTGCTTTAAATGCATCACTCTTCGAAAGAATTGAGCGATATGGCGACCGGTATGGCGTTTATATATCGCGTATATAATGCGTTAAAAATTTCCTTTCGCTTACCACTAGGCTATCGGCGTTTAGGGGGAAAGGTCCCGGCTTGAAGTAATCGGATATCTATAAAACACTGATGAGATGTGATTCAGCGAAATAGTCTCTAGATCTCTCTCTATGACTCTCTTTCTCTCCATAAATATATACATATATATGTGTGTGTGTGTGTGTATGTGTGTGTGTGTGTGCGTGTGTCTGTGCGTGCGTGTGTCTGTCTGTGTGTCTGTGTGAGCGTTCCCTCTATTATGTAAGATTCCTCTGGGTACATTCTGGTACTTATATAGAGATGAATGTTTAAGGTAATCGGTTAATACTTGTTCTGTTGTTTTAGTTTAAGTACTTAAAATACCAGGATGTAACCAACGAAATCCTACTACATAGCAGATGGCTCTTCTAAATGATTGAGACGGCCATATATATATATATATATATATATATATATATATATATATATATGTGTGTGTGTGTGTGTGTGTGTGTGTGTGTGTGTGTGTGTGTCTATGTTTGTATCAGTGAGAGAAATTGCCTACGAAACCGTTAATGGTCCCAAGATAAATCTGTTATAATCAAGAAATTATAAGAAATAATGGCATGTGGAAAATTAGTTCATTTGTAAATTAATTCAATTCTTAATTTGGGATTTATTGAACATTTCGTTATATAAAGTATCCACACCAAGCTCGACTTGCATCTTCTTCAAAAGGTCTTAATTCACGGAAATGAAACGCAAATTTATCAGTCTATTTACTAATCTATGAACAGACTGAAGACAGATAGCTAGCTAGCTAGCTAGCTAGATAGATAGATAGATAGATAGATAGATAGATAGATGAACAAACGGCGATAGATAGATAGATAGATAGATAGATAGATAGATAGATAGATAGATAGATAAACAAACGGAGATAGATAAACAAACGGAGATAGATAGAAAGATAGATAGATAGATAGATAGATAGATAGATAGATAGATAGATAGATTGACGAGAGAACTCAGAAAGAAAGAAGAGAAAACTGAGATAGATAGATAGATAAAACTGAGATAAAAAAGAAAACTTAAAAAGAAAGAAGAGTAAACTGAAAGAGATAAATAGATAGATTGCAAACTTAGAAAGAAAGAAAGAAAGAAAGAAAGAAAGAAAGAAAGAAGAAAAACTCAGATAGATAGATAGATAGATAGATAGATAGATAGATAGATAGATAGATAGATATTTGTTTGTTTCAGTATATGAAATTGATCAGTGGTGATAACGATTAAAGTTTCTTGTCTGTTTTCCTTCCGTTCTTTACGATCAAAATGGCGCCGCGTCGAACTGGCATGGAAGCTGTAGAAAATGAAAACAACAAAAGATGTTCCAGTGAACAATTTGTCTGCACTTGTGCATGGAAGCAACTCAGCAGCCGCATTAAAAGCATTTGAAAGCGAATCCACCACCTGACTGTCCCTTTCAATTTCGTCTCTTTTATGGGATGGCGCTATACACAACTTCGAACCACTCCTAAAAAAATAGGAAGGGAATTGTTTAAATCAATAAATTTTCTTTTGTTGTCATTCCAGAGTGTTTAAATATTTTCGTTCACTATTACAGATCACGTACAACAGGATGTAAATTCGGACATTTGAGTACAACTGACTAATACACACACACACACACACACACGCACACACACACACAAACACACACACACAAATATACACACACACACATATATAGATAGATAGATAGATAGATAGATAGATAGATAGATAGATAGGGTGTAACTACAAAATATTCCAAATCGTTTAACAGCATAATTATCCATTCCACAAATTGCTTAATATCTAAAAAAAAACAAAAAAACACTAAACTGGGTTTCGTTTTTCCAGATTTTCCGCTAAAATGTTTAGCCATCGTCATACCATTTTTCGTATCAATCACTGAAAAACCGTTTGAGTTATTCAGCTAAAAAGAGTCCAGGTTAGAATTGTTTTGCGTCAGATCCACTGTCTTCCCAACTGAGCAATGGTTATAGCAGAAAGATCATTCAGACCTTCAGTAATGGTACCAATATTCATACTCTGGCTTTCATCTTCAAAGTCCATTCAAGAACCATCAAGAGAACGACGAATAAATTTTAAAAAAGAGGAAACAGTAGAGAAGGAAACCTGGATCAGGAGGTTACAACAGCAAAAAGGAAAGATCATCTCAACTTAGAGCTAAAGGGATCAATTGGAAAAGACCGAACTCAATCCATAAGACGTTTGGCACGTGAGACAGGAGTTTACATTTACTATTACAGTGCAAAGAGCTGTGAAAATTACTTGAAAATGAAATCGTGTGTGTACCTTATTACTCCAGGACAGAAAGTTAGAAGGGTAGAGAGGACGAAGATCATCTTGAATATGTTGGAAAATGATCCTGTAATTATATATATATATAACATTGAAGTCAACACTTGGAGGCGACAGTCTATTTCATGCTATATGCAATCGTGAGGCCACGAGTGCTGTTATTTTTCTCGGCTATTTATATATATATATGGGTCAGTGGTGCATTGTGGGTAGTCTATTTTTGCGGTTAGAGAGAAAATAACAGCACTCGTGGCCTGACGATTGCATCTAGCATGAAACAGACTATCTCCTCTAAGTGTTGACTTCTATGTTCACTTTTATATTTACACACGCTCTATCTCTGATATTGAGTACTTTATCCCATAAATATAGCACGTCTTAAGACTATATTTTTCATATATATATATATATATATATATATATATATATATATATATATATATATATATTTTTTCAATAATTCATGAGCTTTAATCCTTAATTAATTAATTAATTAATTATGAAACATGTCATTGTTTGTTTATATATATATATATGTGTGTGTGTGTGTGTGTGTGTGTGTGTGTGTGTGTGTGTGTGTGTGTGTGTGTGTGTGTGCTGAAGAAAAAACAAAACCGTTGGTCGAATCAACGGATAGCTTGCCAAGAGATCTAAAGTCAGCCCCCAAAAAACAAAACAATTAAAAAAAAAAACAAACAAAAACAACCTAAAGGCAAAGACCAAGGTATTCAGTAAAGTCATCAACGCCTAGATTACCAAGGTAGTGGTAAAAACATTTGATGACAATGTTAATTCCTATGAAAGGTTACTACTAATATGATCCTTTTTATATATATATATATATATATATATATATATATATATATATATATGTGTGTGTGTGTGTGTGTGTGTGTGTGTGTGTGTACTAATATCCTCATCTTTGTTGTTTTCGTTGCAATAATTTGGTCTGTTCATACTTTGACCTTCCTAAAAGTTTTTAAGACGAAACAGTATCTTTGTTACAGGAATTAATTGGAAAATAATCACATCTTTTATTTTAATCTTAAATTTTGCATCAAATGCAAAAAAAAATCATCTCCTCTCTGACTTGTTCGTAACGAGTTAACAATGAAAAAGCTATCCATTACGGTTCGTTTTAATTATGGCCAAAGGTTGGAATGAGCCAGAAAAATCTCTATATGGTAACGAGAAGTGCGAAATTAATACTTTCGCTTATCTATTCTATGTACCTTCAGTGTAATGTCTTCGTCTTTCTTGTTATTATCACAACGTTTCGGCCGTTGTGTGATCCGGCCTACTTTTGATGTCTTTTGACTAGAGTAACCGTCTGGCATTTTCTAACTAAACCCTTTATTTAATCTACGAGGCTAAGTTGTTCTCGTTCTACTGCCCGTATCTCGGGATATCACGTCCTTTTCGTGATGAATCAACTCCTCAACCTAGTATGCTATTGTTCGGTGGGTCTAAGGCATTGCTTTCTGAATTTGGTGACCAACTGAAATATTGTCTTTATGACAAAGAGTTGTGAATAACAGTCAAAATAATTCCTGGCATCGATCAGAAGTTTTGTAAATACTAAATAGTCTACATGTCGGGATATTTCGATCTAAATTACAAAGACGTGAAACGTAGTTTGTGCAAACAGAAGCTAATGGAACACAGTACATAACGTTGGGTTAAAGGTATTTTTCCAACACCATAAGATGCTCAGTCATTTAAGTGCCATACGGGATACACGCTTGGGCACTTTCGATATATATTTTTCCCGCAGTAGGTTGCCATTTCTTTCTGCGGTAGTAATACTTGCCAACCAAGGCTTAAGAACCCAATCTGTTCTGCTATTCAACCCAAAGCTGTGTGAGAAGAGATGAATTCTTATTTTTCCCAAGGGTATTTGTGCGTAGGTGAATCTAACAAACTTGGCTCTCCGAGATCTCACTCCGAGCCGATCTCCATTACACGCCAACGTACATCCATAAGATCCTAAAAAGGTTAAATGTCTGTGTGAAAACACGAGCCATGTACTTAAATAGCTAAGACTTTAATATGGACGTCATGCAAGGCACCCAACCTGATATATTTACTGTTATCTGTATACAGACGTTTTCTCTATGACTAAAAATGTCTTCAAGCTACTGAAAGGATTAGATCTCTATCTATAAAAAGCAAGATGTGTGTGTGTGTGTGTGTGTGTGTGTGTGTGTGTGTGTGTGTGTGTGTGTAACGAATGCACGGCCGCAATTTTCGACGGATTTGCACCAAAATTTACATGCACATGCTCTAAGTTAGAAGGAAGGCCAAGACCGACGTTGCATTTCCCAACTCCCATCGATAGTGGAAATAATCGATTTTTTCATGCTTCTACGGCAGTTTTCATGTAATTTGCGGCCATTTTGTACTGGCCAGAGCTAATAGCTGGCTGCCACGAATAGGCAGGAAGATTCTACTGGCCAACGTGAGAGCCAACAGCTGACTGACACGAATGTTAACTAGCATGCTAGCATGCAAAAAAAAATCGATAGCTGCATTCGTC
>CAHIKZ030000225.1:3327500-3502500 GCA_903632075.3 Acanthosepion pharaonis
TGAGTGAGTATGATATGTGTAAGCGGGTGTATTGCTGTAGGTGTGTGTTATCATTTGGCTCATTAGGGAGTGGGTGAGTATGATGTGTGTAAGTGTGTATATTCGTGTGGGTGAGTGTATAAGTGTGAGGCCTCCACACCTCCGTAAGCATGTCTGTCTTGTGTGGGTGAGAAATGTGGGTAGGTTTTGATTTGTTGAGTTATATATTGTTACTATCTATATATTGTTAAATTTATGATTTAGCCCGACTGCATATTGTGTTTTTAGACGTTGTATCCACTTATTTTCATAGGACTCTAAAATCTTTCTAATGTTATCTGCTCTGAACTTTTCTATTCTCTCAATTGTAGTGAATTTGGCATGGGTTTTGAAATCATGTTTTTCCAGGCGGAAATGTTGTTCTACAGGTAATAATTTTTCATGGGGAGTCGACTTAATTCGCTTACGATAATTATATATATATATATGTGTGTGTGTGTGTGTGTGTGTGTGTGTGTGTGTGTGTATTTGGGCAGAATATCTTCATTCAAACATCTTTCACTAAGTAATATCGACATATTATGTCTATTTCTATAATAATCCTTTTTAGTTCTCTAATTATCTTCTTGATGTTAATTTCAAATTCCTCAAGGAAGGCGCCATATTTTTTGTTAACCCAAACTCTTTCGAACTCCTCCGAGATGAATTGCGAAAACAAACTTAATGCAAATGTAATCGTTATGATGTGGATTTTTGAAAACAAACGCGAACGCACTTGGATATAATTATTTCGCTGTGGATACGATGTTTTGTAAACAAACGTTCTTAATACAAGGGGGATAACCAAAGATGGTAAATTGCAAAATGGCGCTAAACATTGCTACTATATTTGTAATAGTTTTTCAGTGTTGATTGTTTGTTTTTATTTAGGTCCACAAGAATTTGAAGTGTTTGTTTATTATTTACATACTGTAGTATATTGGTGTTATCAACAAGTATTTTCCTGTATTGTGAAGATGGGCAGTAATATGTCTTTAAATCTTCTACAATAGAACTCCTATCCGATAAACGGAATGTTAGACGTCTTGATAATTTTGTTGTCGTCTAGCTAACGTATGTACTTACATTTTTTTATCAGAGATACAATCTCTCAAAGGACATTAAAACTGATATACAATGTCTCTCTTTTCCAAAACACTAGTTGACGGAGAAGAGTTATTGCGCACTTGGGAGATTATATCTCCCAAAATCCGCAATAACATTTAAAGACACAAAAATACGGCGCTTTCCTTGACAAATTTCAACTTAACATCGAGAAGATAATTAGCGAACTAGAAAAGGTTATTATACAAATAAATACGCATAATATATATTAAGATATTTTATATTTATACATTCTTTTTATAGATACACATATTTAAGCAAATGCTCTGTTTATAATAAACAGTATTAAACAACATTTACCGGCCTGAATGTCCGAGAAATTTTCACAGAACATATTCGTCCTCCGACAGGATTCGAACCTGTATCCTATACGGAACCGTCATTTAGCTTGACGTGCCTTTACTAATTTGGTCACAGAGGCGCATTCGGTTAGCAAGGTCGAATGTACTGTATTTAAACTTTTAAATTTCAAAATATGCTGCCTAAATACACACAATTTAAATTACATGATCCAGCAGCCCACAATACTATCAATACTTGGAATTACAAATGTAGCCTTGTGAAAAGGCAAATCGAAATATCCAAGGAAAAATTAAACAACTTTAACAGCAAAAAACAGGACATTTACGATAGACTACAGGATATAACTACCCCGGACCAACTGGAGGAAATTACACATAGACTCACGGAAATTACCAATAAATCTGAAGCTCAACACCGAATTAAAATTATAAAAAAACTGAATACATTATACAAAGGTAATATCACTCTTCCTAACAAAACTGATAAATACATTAACCTTTCCAACTATGAACTAACTAAGCACCAAAAAGAATTACTTAACCTTGGACCTAACTGCCATATACCGTAAGTACAATTGACTTTTTAAAAAAATAGAAATTGAGACCCTATACCAAAACATCGTTAAACTCCAGGATGAACAACTAATAGAAACTACACCAGAATTTAAAGACTTACTTAAGGCCGAGGCATTCAAGGATCGGCATGATAGAAGCAGTAACTCCTCAAAAATTCTTTCGAAACAACTGAAAATTGCCGCACAAGAACTACGTAACCACCCTGACATTATTGTAAAAAAAGCTGATAAGACCAACATTTTTGTCATCCTAAACAAATTGGATTACAACAAAAAACTAGACCACATACTCCATGATCACATAAAGTTTAAAAAACTTAACAAGAACCCGACCAACCAACTAAAATCAAAGCTTAATAAACTTATTAATGCTAATCATGCTGAACAGAACTCTTTAAAACTCCCTAAAATTGTTGGTGATTATAGACCTGGCTACATATATGGCACTATAAAAACACATAAACCTAACTATCCTCTCCGTCCTATCATATCGCAAATTCCAACTCCTGTATATCATCTAACAAAATACATCAACCAACTTATTACTCCCTATCTTCCTAGTAAATATAGTGTTAAGTCAACATTAGAAGTAATCCAAATCCTAAAAAAGTGAAAAAAACCTGACAATGAAATCATGGCTTCACTTGATGTTGAAAACTTATTTACCAATGTCCCTGTTAGTGAAACTATTGACATAATTATAAGAAATATATACAGTAACTCATCTTTACCCCCACTTAAAATTAATCCTAATATATTAAGAAAACTAGTATTAACTTGTACAACTGAAGTCTCTTTCTTCGATCATAATAACAATATATATATACAACGTGATGGTGTCTCCATGGGTTCAGTATTGGGCCCGACATTTAGCAATTTCTACATGTCGAACCTCGAAAATGAGTTATTTACAGATTTTAAAAACCATCAATCTACCTAAGATACGTTGATGATATTCTTATGTTAGTTAAAAATACAGATGAAATAATTCAACTTCAAAAACGGTTCCAAAATAATTCTGTCCTTAAATTCACATATGAACTCAATACTAATAATAAAATCCCCTTCCTTGACATATTGATAAACACAAATAATAACAAATTTACTATTTCACCATACAAAAAACCTACAAGCATAAATTCATGTACACTTAACTACAAGAGCGAATGCCCATATTACTACAAAATAGCAATTATAAAGAATCTAATACATCGTGCAGAAACTAATTCATCCACAAAACAGATTTTTTACAGTGAACTAAAGAATATAAAACAGACACTTATTAATAATAGCTTTCCAAACTATATAGTTGATGAACAAATAAGATGCTTTCTTAGAAATCTCAATAATAAGCAAATTGTACATAATACTGCTTCTACTGATCTCAAATATATTAATCTCCTATATCGTAATCAAATGCATACTAATTATAAACAAGATGAAAACATACTAAAAAATTTAGTAAATTCTAATATATAAACTCCAGATCCTAGCAAAAAAATAAATTAATCATATACTACACTAAATCTAGTATATCCAACTTAATACTTCGCAATGATTCTTCTCCCCGGTTAGGATTTTCAAAAAAAACCAACATAGTTTATAAATTCAAGTGCCCTTTGGGAGTGTGTATCTCCAACGAATTAAATAATATTTATGTTGGTCACACCACAAACTCGCTTTCACGACGCTTGACACTACATTTTAATGAAAACTCTAACATTTTTAGGCATTTAAAACAACATGCCTGCCCACACACAATTCCGTAAAATACTTGTCGAAAACACAACTATACTTCGACGACATGACAAAACTAAAAATACTTGAAGCATTATACATCAAACAGTTAAAACCCAACCTAAACAAAATCAACTATGGCATCTCTACAAATATTCTTAAATGTCTATAATTGGTAACAGAAGCCATTGGTTTATACCAACGGCTTTCCTTACTTCATTCTACAATTCACTCTCGTGTAGTCATGTGTGACGTCATGAGATGCTGTGCGATTTTCGCTTCTAGCGTCTTATATGCGCGTGTTTTATCGTTGCTTAGTGATTAACTATGTAAACAATGACAGACTATCATCACTGTCGTGTCCGTATATTGTTTAATATGTTTGTGATTTACATCTTTGATAATGGCTTAAGTAAGCCGAAAGCTTAGATTATATTAAAAAAAATATGGATCAATATTGTGAATTTCTTTCTTCGTTTAATGATAATGTTATCAAACTTATCAGATGTTACGAACAAATTTTACATAAAATGTAAAATACAACACTTGTCTGTATTATTTAATGAAACGTGTATAAATGAAAATATGCTGCCTAAATACACACAATATATATATATATATATATATACTTATATATATATATATATATATATATATATATATATATATATATATATATATTAATCTTTATCTGAACAGATATAATATATAAATATATATATATTTATCTTTATCTGAACGGATATAAATATATATATATATATATATATATATATATATATATATATATATATATATATATCTGTTCAGATAAAGAACAAGTAGGAAATAGAGTCTAGTGTCAGTCTACATGTTTCACTTTATTAAAGATTCGTCAGAGATCCATTTTTCTATTTTGATCTCTGGCGAAACCTTAATAAAATGAAACATGTGATATTTTTCTACTTGTTCTTTATACTATCATTTTGTCGATTTCTTATCCATACCTGATCTCTCTCTCTCTCTCTCTCTCTCTCTCTATCTATATATCCATATATATATATATATATATATATATATATATATATATATATCAAGGTGTCTTTCAATTATGTGTTTTCTTTTCGGACATAAAAAATAAGACACTGTGTTTATAGTTTTGTATTATAATTATACTAATTGCATGTGTGTGTTTTAATCTGAGAAACACGATCGGTAAACAATTTCCTCCGAGTAAAAGCCTGATAAACGCAATCATTAGTTAATTAATAGAATGTTTAAGATAACCGCTTCTTTTAAGTAAATATTCCAACTAAGTGAATGTTTATACATCTTTTTCATTTCAACGAATTTGACGAATTGCATAAAGCTCGTTCCCAAATTTTGCATCTGAAATCATATAATGGGAATAATGAATAATTTATCATCAGTTTAAATCGTGTTTGGATTTTATTTATTGAACCTACCCATCTCCAAACTACACTCATGAAAATACGGGGAAATTTTGGCCGAACCTACGGTAACGCATAACCGAAATTTAATTCCACCTTCTGCCACATCTGGCCGCGTGTGGAGGTTGGTAGATATCCTGCAGTTGGAGATGCGTCTCCAGCTATTCTGCTCAAACTCTCTACCTCCGGGCAGAGAGCTTCCCCAGACGAGGCCATGTTGAAGGGCAGAGTCTCGTCTCGGGAAACAGCTACCCGACCATGTTTTAAACCGGGTCTACGGGGAAATTTTTGTCCTAGTATACGGGCTCGGATACCCCACAATAAATTCGTCCTTGTGCCACATCTGATCGCGTGGGGCGGTTGGTAGTTATCCTGAAGTTGGTGATTCAATGTGAAATTCATTTGACTCACTTCTAGCACTTCTTCTACGTGCCGCCGGCGAATCTTATATGTGTTGTTCTTGTCCTAAGTATTATCGTTCATTACCAACTTTCGTTTGATTATTATATTCAATAACCTTCCCCAGGTTACAATAGATAAGAAAGTTAGTAGTTGCCTTCAGCTGCGCAAAATGCATTAACTGAATAAATGATGATGACGAAGGGTTTCTTATTTTCTTAGAAACAGTCTTTTTTCAATTTTCTGCTGATTTGAATCACTTCTAACAGGGCGCTGTGACATGAAAGGTTAGCATATCTGATTAAAAGTTTGCTGCAGATGGTAAGAACCTTGTGTTCGCTTTTCCAGCGAAAGCTCATGAGGAATCCCAATTCACTTGAGATCATGAACAGCTGAACCTGACACATTAAGTAAATCCCTAGTGCTCTGACGTGAATCCAGTTCGATAATGTCTTCCTTCAGCGTGGGTCCTCTTCTACAGCGTGATTTGTTAGATATATCACAGTTCCCACGTTAAACCACAGCTGAATGCTTATACTTGATCATAGGTAGGCATAGTTGGCGCTCATCCGTAAGTTTATAGTTAAACATTGGGTTGTGTTTATAGTTGAGTATATCGGTAAACATAAATCGCCCTTACTTAAATCCGAAGCATCCATTATGTAGAGGACTCCGTTTCGGAGCAATAACGGCTTTACTTCCTTAACAGGGGACGCAATCACTGCATTCTCGACCCCGTCAACAGGACTAACTTTCTCCGTCAAAAGGCACAAAATAAAAGGAAGCATTCTTGAGTCAAAAATAAATCATAATAACAAAGCTCCGATTTCATTAAAGTTTTTCAATTGTCACACATACAATTTATTTACTTTTCTAAGTTAAATAAAGCTTCGAGTCGGGTTTATGATAGCTCAAAAAAACGCCGTGAATATACAAAAATGGCTTTTGAACGCGGTAACAACCACAGAATTTAGTTTGCTTACGCCTGAAAGAATATTTATATCTTTTCTTTCCGGTCAATGAATGAGTTTCCTTTATTCTCTGAATTTGCATACACTGCACAAATGTTTTTTAAATGACTATGTCTATATTTCTGAGATGTGGTATTGTAATTATTTACACTCTTTACATTATTCGGACCACTGTCCTTGTCTTTGTTGCCACCCATACAGTGTAAAGAAAGGGATAGTTCACTGCCATAAGTGTCTACACAGAAACATATGAAGAAGACATGGTCAGTTTAAGAGAGTACCCTACAACGTAACAACTGCCTTGAATACATGACAGCAGCTACAAGAAGCTGGGGCAGAAGGATACAAAAGGATAACCAACACTCAGAAAACACCTTCGATCTGCCTACTCTCGGTGAAGAAAACAAAAGCACAAAAGATCTATAGTCTATATAACTTCAGAATGACCTTCAAAAGTGGTTCAGAGACACCTCTTCCGAGTAACACCTTCCATAGAGGAGAACACGTTTAGGGACTGTGTGTGCACCATCCCGTGCAGCTGTGGTAAGAAATATAATGGAGAAACGAGCCGCCCCCTTAAGATATGACTGCAGGAACATCGCAAAGCCGAAACACGAGGGGGAATAGAAAAATCAGTCGTAGAGAGCGACATATGCAGGGAAAAGGGAGATCACACCCCCCGCCTGTGGGATGAGGATGAAATAATAGCATCACTGGAAAATACAAAAACTAAAGGAATCAGCGCATATGGTAGGCCACAAAATCTTCTAAGCCGGCCAAGCATAGAAATCAACACAATATGGGAAATAGTATTAAGGAGTGCTGGAGAAAAACAATAATATACAACAAAATATTAATATGAGCTCTGGTAAAAAAAAAAAAACGGTAATGAGACATTAGATGTATAAGCTACAAAATTTCGTACACTGATGTCCTCAAGAACACACGTCCCGTTGAATTCAGTGAACTAACAGAAAGATTTCAATACCTGACTACAACTGAGGTGAGCAAAAGACTTGGGGAATAGCATTAAAGCGAGATATCTGATAGTGAGACACCTCGAAGAGGCATGACACGTGGAACTAAAACAATCTAGCCCCGGTAAACGAAATAAAGGGTTCACTTCAAAATTCCAATTTCCTGAAGAATGCCGGAGCGTACAACGACCGAAACGTCGTAAATATGGCAACGAAGATAAGGACAATAGTCCGAACAATGTAAATAGTGTAAATGACTGTATACTACCTATTCGGGAAACAAAATGTAAGCAATAGTCCTGCTTTTATGAAAGTTATAATCCATCACTCGGTTAAACTCTCAAATTCGCTATAAATGATAAAAGAAGCATAGGATTCTTAACATTTTAATATGTTGACTCATCTATCTATCTATCTATCTATCTATATATATATATATATATATATATATATATATATATATATATATATAGAGAGAGAGAGAGAGAGAGAGAGAGAGATTTTGAATTTGTAGGTCTGATGAATTGGATCGTATTTACGATTCCAATGGAATAAATTATGACCATGGAATATTAGTGTGTAAACCGTTTTATTATATCCTTACTCTGTCCTAGACATTGAGTTCTACCTGGATTCTTCCTCTTGGAGAAATTTTTTTCTGAAAATATACATGTATGGGTATTTTTTTATATATATTTTGCATATGTATGTATATTTTCCACTAATATTATCTCTCTCTCTCTCTATATATATATATATATATATATATATATATATATATATAATGTTCATGTCCATCTGTCTATTATGTTCAAATGTATCTATATATTATCTTCATATCTATCTATCTATTATGTTCATGTCTATTATGTTCATATCTATCTATTTATCTATCTATTGTGTTCAAATCTATCTATATATTATGTTTGAATCTATCTATTATGTTCTTATCTATCTATCTATCTGTCATATAGGAAGTAAATGAGTAACTACAGATACCGAGGTTCGAGCGTGAGACTCTGGACTTATGAATATATGTTTAACGCCAAGTGTATAAATAGCGGTGTCAGGCTACTGACTGCAGTGATTATTGAGTGACTATTGAGTGGAACTATCCAGTCGAATTAATGTGAATTATTGTGTGTCGATGATTTGGGTTTGGATTTAGGATTTACCGGACGTTAAGCCAAGCCAGGCTACTAACAAGGGATTCTCTGTAACGGTTAATTATCTTTGGTTGACTTTTACTTCTTTTTTCTTGTTAACTATTTATTTGCGGTTGTAATTAAATACTGTTTTATCTTAACATTGAAGTCTTGAGTTATACTTAATTATTAACCGACATCGTACGTCAAAAATATCTAGCTATTATGTTCATATATATTTATTTCAGATAGTGATGAATTACGTCATTACATTCCGAACAACCTAATATTTACATTTTAACTTATGTGCATATTCTTTTATATTTCAAATCATCTGCATCTCGTTTATTATATTTACTTATTCTTATTCTTCTATGTGCCGTGGCCCTTCAGGACGTTGAGGATCATGGTTTACTTTAATTTCCTGTACTTTGCAGCTTTAATATATCAGGTCATCCCATAAGTTCTGTCCGAATTTTGAATAAAGAAAACAAGTGACCAAATGTTACATTTAATTACAAATTCAATCAACAATGTATTTTCCCTGATTATCTATGACTTCTTTCCATCTATTAACAAGCTTACTAATTCCATTACTGTAAAATTCTCTTGGCTTTGATTCGAAGAACTCACAAATGTCAGTTTTAACCTCTTCCTGTGTTACAAAAGCTGTTTCTTCCAAATGATTCTGTAAGCTACGAAACAAATGGTAGTCTGAAGGAGCAAGATCGGGAGAATAAGGTGGATGAAGAATTTTCTCTCAACCAAGTTCTTCGATCTTTTGTAACGTTATTCTTGCTGTGTGGGGTCGCGCATTGCCCTGATGAAACATCACCTCTTTTCGATTCACTAGAGCAGGTCTTTTTTTTTCCTCAAAGCTCGGTTCAAACGCTCTACTTGCTGACAGTATATTTGAGCATTAATTGTTGCATTAGGTGGTAAGAATTCAAGGTGTATTATTCTTTGGCGATTCCACCAGATTGAAAGAAAAACCTTTTGCCCATGAAGTTCCCTTCTCGGCTGTGGCTGAGGTCCTTCCCCTTTACCAAGCCACTGTCTACGATGCTTAACATTTCGATAAAAGATCCATTTTCGTCGCCACTCACAAGTCTATCCAAAAAAGGTGAAACAAGTTGGCGAGAATGGAGAGAAGGGCAGATGTCAACTCAAGATTTGAGGTTGTTTTCAGACAATTCATGAGGTACCCATTTTCCAAGTTTAGGAACTTTTCCGAGTTGTTGAAGATGACGATGAACAGTTGTATGGTTTGAACTGAGAACCACTGCCAATTCCTCAACTGATAAAGCAGGATTTTCTTCAAGGGCTGCTTCAAGAAGCTTTTCATCAAACTCAACAGAACACGCGGTTCAATCTTCATCTTCAAGGGTGAAATCTCCACCTCTGAATTTTGCAAACCATCTTCTGCAAGTTCTTTCATTCACACATTCCTCTCCATAAACTGAGTGAATGCTTCGAGCCGCTTCGGCTGCTGAATTTCCTTTCTTGAACTCATAAAGCATTATGTGACTCAAATGATTCTTGGGTACTTCAATGCTAGCATGGTTTTAATCAAACAAAATTTAATTTTATTGTTCTCTGAAATAAAATTTGATCAGTTTAAATGCATCTAAACATAAGAATAATGTTCAGTTCCATTAGACACTATATAAAATACTCTTTAAATTTCGTTCATTTTAACAAAAAGTTAAAATTCGGACAGAACTTATGGGATGACTTGATATATATATATATATATATATATATATATATATATATATATATAGTTTATATATAGTTTATGAAAAACTAGGTAATCCGTATGGCTAAACCTAAGGAGGATATAATCCAGAGAGCTCAATGTAAATCCAGAGCAAATGATTTAAATAAAAACAGACCACTTTAAGGTTCCATGTAATAAATTATTTCACCACAGCCCTTTTAAAAGGACTGCGGATCATCAGACTTTACATCCAAACAAAAAATGAAAAGAAAATTTTCACATTTTTGACGGGCCGTATTAAACATATGTAAATTAACGAAATGAGGAAGTGAGGGGGAGAGAGAAGACATGAGTGAGTTAGCAGATATTGACACATTTAAAAGGACTGTGATGAAATAATTTATTACATGGAACCTTAAAGTGGTCTGTTTTTTTTAATATATATATATATATATATATATATATATATATATATATATATATATATATATATAGCCCACTCATCAGATTCATGATTTGAATAATTAACTAAAACATGCATACAATATAACACCCTTCATAATCCATAGCCGAAATAAATAGTTTAAATAATTAAAAAAAGATTTTATGAAGTCGTCAAAAAACAAACGTTACGACAGTTTTTGTTTGTTTTTTTATATGCACAAATCCCTTTCATAAAAAATAAAATAAAATAAAATAAAATAAAATAAAATAATAAATAAATCTCCATAGACATGCAAACGAGACGAGGGTTAATACATCTTCCGTTTCAAATTTAGACACCCCCACCTTTCACTGACTTGACATCTACGAAAGTAACTCTATACTGATACTTATTATTAACACCCAACATCCGCCTACCCAACTTAAACAATTCGCCCTAGCTGTTACCATGGAAATTTTGATTTCAATTTTTAAAACACGTAAATTTCAGAAACACGTTATTCCAAAAAGATTTCGCTTGAAGATGGAACAGAGCTTATTTTAACTCAATTTAATTTAAATAATTTAAATAATTATATTGAAGTTTTGGCTCTTGTTTTGAAACAGGGGACTTCTTATGTCGCGATTTGGAATCATATTTTTAAATAAATATATATATATATATATATATATATATATATATATATATATATATATATATATATATATATTCTGTATTTTTTGTACTCTATCCTAAGACATGCTCTGCCATCCATTTACCTATATTTCGTTAGATTAGGTTATGCGTTCTTTTCCCCACTTCCTCTTGCCTTCAGTCATTCCTGTGAGTACGAAGCCGACTTCACTTATTATGTGTGTGAGGAAATTTCAGCTGTTTCTTTTTATGTTAAATATAAGTGTCCTTTTTCTTTCCATTTTCTCTTAAGATTCGTTGTTGCTCAAATGTTCAGTTTGTGGTATTCCCAGCATTCTTCTGTAGATCCGTATTTCTATTTCTTTAATTCTCTAATTCATATGCTCAGAGATTGTTTAAATTTCACTGCCATATAGGAAAACTAATATTAAGTAACAGTTCAGTACTATGATAAAACAATATAAACACTTTTTGTGCAGACCTTATGTTGTAAATATGGACAAAAACAATGCAGTCACTGGTAACTCATCATTCATATCAAAAGAATTAATGAATTGGCCTCAAGTGATTGGTAGTAACATTTTGGGGAACAAATGGTAACATTAGCCGCTTCCTGATCTGAAAAATTTCGACATTCATTGAGTGAGCACACATTGTTAGCTGCGATTGAAATTTATAAAACATTTCTATTAAAACAATTTATCAGGAAATTAGGTTTCCTAAGCCCACCATGTGTCACTGCTACTGAAAGCTTTCAGACGCTGAGAGTTCCGTCATTTGGCACATGTCTTTATGATATATATATATATATATATATATATATATATATATATATATATATATATATATATATATATGTGTGTGTGTGTGTGTGTGTATAGATAGATAGGTAGATATGAACATAATAAATCGATAGATAAATATGAACATGATAGATAGATAGATAGATAGATAGATAGATAGATAGATAGATAGATATTAGCATAACATATAGATACATGAATTGACTATGATAGATCGATAGAGAGAGAGAGAAAGAGTAATCGTCTATGATATCTAAAAAGAGAGAAATAGAGAGAGATAAGTCGACTATGGTACATTGATAAAGAGGGTGTCGTTTATGATAGATAGATAGATAGATAGATAGATAGATAGATAGATAGATAGATAGATATGAACATAACACATATAGATATGAACATAATAGATAAATAGATAGATATGAACATAGACATGAACATAAGACATAGATAGATAAATAGATAGATAGATAGATAGATAGATAGATAGATAGATAGATAGATAGATAATGAAAGAGAGTGCGAAAATGTCCAATCGTGTGTTTATAAGTATATACATGTTGATATTTATTTTTTTCTGGAGGGAAGCCCAGCAATTCCTTCGTTTATAATGTCTGACTGGCTCCAGGACGCTAGTGACCAGAGTCCGTGCAAGAAATCCCCGAGGTCGGTGGCACTGTTTATTCAACCTAGACAACGCCAATAATGGCCAACAAGTTTAAGTATGATTTATTTCTCTCAAGACCTGACCCGACCAATGCTCGGCTACGACTGCCTGCCACTGGCCGGACATGTTCTTCCGGCTAACAGTTGATTCAAGTTCGTCTTCTCTGCTCTTTTCCTCCTGACAATCACCGCGACCAACAACAACAACAATAATGATCGACCACTTAGAGAACGCAATTAATTTTGCGACTCAGTTTTCAGTAGGGCATATCTGATCACAGACTTCTCATGGTATCATGCTTCTTGCTTCAGTCGATCAGAGAAAAGGACATTTATTTACTTGATCTCATATATGGAATTTTAAAAAACGAACGTAAAAGTACAAATTGAAAACTATTCCGGAATAATAACATGAAAACTTTTTTCTTTTTTTTTGTTATTTTTCTTATGCAAGGCAACAAAGCCATTAACAATGAGTGTGAAAGAATATACAGTAGAATCCCTGACAGCCGGAGTAGGAAGGCCTTCCAGATATGAGGGATTATATTTAGGTCATTATAAAAGAACTGAAATCAGGTTTAACATTTATTTTCAATGTTTTATAGTAAACAAAATAAGCTAATGGTGAGTGAAATATAACGGAATTGATTTTAAGGAAAAAGAAATAAATTATTTAATGTTAATGAAAATTCATTAAATTAATTATGCCATGTATGCATAACAAATAACCTAACGAGGATTTTTTAATTGCTGTTGTATGATAATTCTTTCTCTTCCAATGTCATTCTCAATTTTTCCGCATTTCGTTTTGCTTTTGTCCTTGAAATTTTTAAACGAAAGACACTTTTTTGTTATTGCAATCGTCATAGCTGAATGCTGGTTTTCCTTCCATAAAACTGACAACCTTTTCAGCAACTTTTTCAATTTCAGTTCAGGTTTGTTCGCAATCATGTTTTTTTTTTTTAATTTTATTTCTTTGTTCATTGTGACAGTGTGAACGCTGGAGAATAGTTTCTTTGAAAGATTTTATATCATACAATGTTGACTTCCCTATGTTGAATTCAGCCATTTGTTACAATGAACTTTCATCAGTCTGTTTAAAATTTCCACTTTTGGGGGAATAACTTCAAAGTTGTTCATTTCCTCTTATTCCCATCATCTTTTGCACCAGGACAAGTCATTAGTCTGAAATAAGCATAATTATCCGAAGTGAATTTTCTTGAAAAACAGAGATTTCAGATCAGTTACATATCACCCAAATAGTTCAAATATAGACATCAAAATCATGTCCGGATATGCGGGATTCCGGATATGAGGGATTCCGGATATGAAGCACTCTAGATTTGAGGGATTCTAAATATGAGAGATTCTACTGTAAATAAAAAAAAAAAACATTATTGAGGAGCAAGAACAATAAAAGAATTGAAATTAGAAAGACAAAAAAAAAAAACGATTGACATTGCATTTAAATTTTTGAAGATCAAACTTGACTGGAAAACAGGAAACCGGAAGTGAGTTCCACAAGAGTGCTGAACGGATATCTACCCCCATATATGGCAATGAATGCTGGACATTCTCCTGAATAAGAAGAGACTTGATGTTAGAATGGACGAAGATTTAGAGAAAAAGAAAGAAAAAAGGCACTTATACTTAAGATCAGAAACTGACACTTGAAATTGCTAGAGCAAATAACGAGGAAATAGAGATTGGAAAAGGACATGACAGGGAGAGGAAAGTTATACATAGCCTACCTAGTAAGTTTGCGTAAATGGATAGCAGAACAAGTTTTAGGAGAGATAGCAAAAAGACTAAATATATTATGAGCTAAAAGAGACAGTTGAAATTTCTAGGGCACATAATGAAGGTAGAGGGCTTGGAGAATCTGATACTCACAGGACAGATTGAAGGGCAAGAGAGTGGAAAACAAACTCATAACATAGTGAGCTTGAGTAAATGAATGGCTGAACAAGGTGTAAGAGAAATTTTATCTTTCTGTTAAGATAATTTTTTTTAAGAACTGCAAAATACAAGAAATTGTGAAGAGCCATGATTGCCTACATTCTGGGGGGACACGGTACATAAAGTCGAACAGAGTGAAGTTCGTCGTAAGTAGCAGAGACAGCATGGAAAACAGGAAAGGTATCTGTTTTGAAGTGGAAATTCTCAGCCGGTTAGTCGAAGACAATCAGTTGGAGGATAGCCAGACTGAATCTCAAGAATGGACGCTCACTTGAGAACCTGTAAGCATCATTATAATAGTTTGCTTTGTTTTGTTTTACGGCATATCAACCTCAATGGGTTATTTAATGCCGACAAAATTTTAATTGCTGGTAATTTTTTTTTCAGAAATGTATTGCTGGTAATATGTTTCTCTTCAAAAATCTATTTCTGGTAATATTTTTCCTTCAAAAAATATATAGCTGGTAATATTTTTCCTTCAAAAAATATATAGCTGGTAATATTTTTCCTTCAAAAAATATATAGCTGGTAATATTTTTCCTTCAGAAAATATATAGCTGGTAATATTTTTTTCAAAAAATGTATAGCTGTTTGTATTGCTGGTATTTTTTTTAAAGTACTGATGATAATTTTTCCTTCAAAAATTATTGCTGGTAATAAATTTTTTACAAAGTATTTCTGGTATTAAAACCTATTTTTACATTTCATAGTATTTTGACACAACTGCTTAAAAACATAAAAGGGAGTCTTAATATCAATTCTGGTGTTAAACAATGAAAAGAGTACTGAACTGTTATGTAATATCAGCCTTCTAATATGGCACTGAATGCCGGGAACTCTCTTCACAGATGAAGAGACTTGCAGTAACAAATATGTGGTTCTACAGAAGAAGGCTTGAGTTATTCGATCATTTGCAAGTTATTTAAAACAAGAAAATACTTTTGATAGTAAGATTTGGGGGAGGGGATAATAATTACTTAATAATACAAATATTACTAATTAACCCATAACTGGAAGAGAAGAGATGGGTTCATATATTTCCCATGATTATTTGCGCGTAAGTGAATTCAACAAAACCACCTGGAATTGAAACCCGGCTCTCCGATTAACAATTCTAAGTCATTACCCATTACACCATCCCCACATCCAAGCTTACAACACCTGGTATTCCCAAGCGGTTACCCCTCTAAGTAATAACTAGGCTCTACATTACTTAACTTCAGTGATCGTACTGGAAACGGTGTATCAACGTGATATGACCGAAAGTGTGAACATGGCTAATGCTAACCACCAGGAGAGAGACTCATTTCGCCTTCCACGCTTAACATTCTAGGCTGACATGAAGTGGAATGACTATATTGAATCCATTGTTAGGTCTGCTACTAAGAAAGTTAGTTCGCTGTGTCATACTAGACAATATTTATCTCCTGAATTATTCCTATTTATCTATATGTCTACCATTTGTCTAAGTCTCGAATATTACTGCCATATATGGTCCGGTGCTCCTGCAATATATTTAGAGATTTTTGATAAAATCAAAAGCAGAATCAGCAATGGTCATGACCTGACGTCTCGGCTTCAGTCACTTTCCCATCGCTGTAAACTTGCTTCTATGTGCCTTTTCTATAAATACTTTCATAGTTTGTTCGTGTGAGCTGTCGGCTATGATAACAAGTCTTCATGAATTTAAGCGAAGTACTAAATTACCAACAAGGTCTCATCAATTCACAGTTGAATTGGTTAAATGCAATCGTAATTCTAGGCTAGCAGTTTCTTTTCTCGCCCTTGTCGCTTCCGGCTCCTTGCTTTCTAATCAAGTTTGATCTTCAAAAGTGCAGTGTCAATCGTTATTTACTGGCTTCCGGATTTCTCTTCTATTGTTCGTGCTCTTCAGTGTATTTACTTGACCCCCCAAACGTGTCAGGTTGTGATACAAGGTCGGTTTTAACGTGGAGACCCGAGTGTCTTCACTCGGGCTGCTGGTCTTAGCTGGTCATAGCTTGTCCAAACTAGTCGTAGCTGGTCTTAGCTGGTCTTAGCTGGTCCAAGCTTGTCATAGCTGTGATACTACCAGCACAGAAACGGATTCTGTGACCGGTAAGTATCAGAATGTGTATACCACTCGTTAGAGCTGTTTACAAACTCTTGTTCTTGCTCCTCTGTAAGGCTTGTTTTCTAATTCTATCATACCTAGTAAGCCCTTGCGTCTTAGTAGCTTTACTTCCTTGCTTGATCGAATTCGTTCAAAAAAAGTTTACCGGGAAGAAGGCAAGCCGACATAATACTGTCTATTTTTTTAAATCCCCGTTTTAATTGCAGGCAAATATTCCAGGAAGTCTGGAAATGCCAATTAGTCACATAGACTCGAGTCAAGTATGAATAACGCCACTATCGTCGGAAAATGTTTAAAACTATCAATTTATGATATCTGCTGATCTCCAATAACGTCTGACCGTTAATGCTTAAACATAGAAGCAAATCTATAATGGAGTTCTGTTGTCATATCTGGGATAGAGCTGCCCAGTCCTAACATTCCTGTCTCGATATAGTCCAGAAGCGTCTCCGAGTCCTTGTGGGGGACGAATTGTTTTCCACCTTCCAACCTCTTTCTCACAAGCTGGGTGTGGCAAGACTCTCACTGCTCTATCGATAATTCCGTGGAAAGTACTCGGACGAACTACAATCCTTAGTTCCACCAGTTCTAACATTCATGGCTAGGACTCGCCATGACACTCATTTTCGTCGTCAGTCCATCTCTCTCGGCTGTAAGTTAAATAGTAAGGTAGACTGCATTATCTAGCCTTGCGTGTCAACCAGGTTAAGCGAATGACAATTCTGAATTCGAAATCATGTAGAAATAACAGGGAACTATTCCACCATCTTTTTGAAAGATATGGTAAGCGTGTCACTGCTATATCGCTATTTCCACGGAAAGCGCTCGGGCAAACTACATTCGTTGGTTCTGCTAGTTCTAAAATTCATGGCTAGGACTTGCCATAATACCCATTTTCGTCGCCAGTCCATCACCTTCGGCTATAGGTTAAAGAGTAGGGTAGACTGAATTATCTAGCCTTGCGTGTCAACCAGGATGAGCGAAGGACAATTCTGAATTCGAAATTATGTACAAATAACAGGGAACTATTCCAGCATCTTTTTGAAAGATATGGTAAGCGTCTGACTGCTAAATCGTTTTTCCCACGGTAAGTGCTTGGAAGAATTATATTCCTTGGTTCCACCAGTTCTAACATCCAGGGCTAAGACTCGCCATGCTATTCGCATTGTAGCGAACCACTCACACTCCCTGCGTTCTTCATTGGTGAGAAATAAGCTCTATTCGAGCAGCTTCTTCCCACGAACCACTGCCTTGTTGAATCGACTTCCAAGAGGATATTTCCCTGAATATTACAATCTTAACCTGTTCAAGTCTAAAGTTAACAATTATCTTTGTTTCCTATCAGCATAGAATGTCCCTTAAAGTAACACTCTACCTGGAGTGGTTCCCGCGCTTTGTACAGGATTGACCTCTCTGTAAAAAGAAAAAAGAAAGTTCTCTTATAATACAGTGGTAATATCTTTTATCTCGAGCAAGCATTACACATTTTCAGATTGGCATTATGTGTTTGCCTTCTGCAATGCCATTTTCTCGCCGACGCCTACAAATCTTAACGTGAGATCATCATATTAAGCCGACGGATAAAAGCTGTGTTTCTTATTGGCCTCTGAGAATTAATCAGACATCTTGTTTGTCGGTTCTCGACAAGCAGGAATAGTTTTTCACCAAAAATTTAAAAAAAAAAAAAACGAATGAAAAGAAAGTTTGCTTCTGAATAAAAATCCATTGCAATAACAAGAATGAAAGAAAGCCAATTCCGATAAAGATTCCATAGAAATTGTCTCATTCTTTGTTGATTTTGAAGAAAAGAATTAATTTAAAAATAAAATATTTATCTTATTTAAAAAATTACCCCTTCCTCTCTTGAATCTTTAAATTCAAAATACTCTATTTTTCCATTTTTCTTTACACACACACACACATAAGCACATCAAACACACACACGCACAAACACACAAACACGCACACACATACACAAAGACGCGCACACACACACAAAGACGCACACATACACACACACACAGACATATATATATATATATATATACATTCGTGTTGTAATATATTTTGATGTCTGTTGTGAAACATCTTCAGATTTAATTCAGAATAGTCTAGTATTTTTTGTTTTTCTTTGCGCATACACACATAAACACATCAAACACAAACACACAAACACACACACACACATAAACACAAACACACGCACAAACACGAACAGACACACACACACACACACACATATATATATATATATATATATATATATATATATATATATATATATATATATACATTCGTGTTCTTGGAATATATTTTGATGTCTACTGTAACACATCTTTAAATTTAATTCAGAATATTCTATTTTTTTCTTTTGCACAAACACACACACACACACATGTATACACAGACACAGACACACACACACACATATACATACATATATATATATATATATATACATTCGTGTTCTTGTAATATAACTTGATCTCTATTGCAATCCATCTTTAAATTCAATTCAAAATATTCTATTTTTGTTTTATACGCAAACATCTCACACACACAAACCCACACACACGCAAACACACACACACACACACACACACACATATATATATATATATATATATATATATATATATATATATATATATATATATATATATATATCACTGAGTGCTGCTCCTAATAAAAAATATAATGATTTATATTAATAATAACTATATATTTTACTCACCACTAGTACAACTCAATACAAAACTCAGAGTGGTACTACTGGTGATGAATATATATATATATATATATATATATATATATATATATATATATATATATATATATATATATATATATATATATATATTAAAAGAAGAATTAGGTGCAAACGTTTTTGGTTGTAAAATTTTTAAAACAAAAAAATTGCTTTTTTTACATAATTTTATTTTTTACGTAAAAATTTTGTAAAACAATAAAATTATGGAAAATAAAGCATAATATTTTTCTAAATAAATCCACATTACAACCAAAACGTTTGCGGCACCTCTCTTTCTTTTTAATATACATACTTTTCTCTCGTTGGAACCACTACAACCTCTTTTCTTATACACACACACATATATATATATATATATATATATATATATATATATATATATATATATATATATATATATATTATTACTTAAACGTTACTTTATGCAGATACCCATTTTTGAGTAGATGCTCCGTTTATCTATTATATTGTATATTATTTATTTTCATCTTCATGGCCTGAATATTAGAGAAATACGATTACAAAAAAAAAAAAATGGGCTCTCCGCCAGGATTCGATCCTGCACCGCATCCCCTGGGCAGGAGAAACTGCCATTAGATCAGACGCGATTTAGTTCTCTCGGGGGACGCAGGTTCATTTAAGTAATAAAATATTCAGGATTAATAAATAAAAATCCCTCACTTCCTTCGAAATATATATATTTGTATTTGTATATATGTGTGTCTGTGTATGTGTGTGTATGTGTGTGCATAAACATTTTTGTTCCTGTAATATATTTTCATTTCTCTTGCAAACCAAAAATAAGAAAATCCTGTATTATCAGAATAAGGGTTAAAAAAAAAACAACACAGCGTAAAATCGGATGAAAAACAAACGAAAAAGAATTGGAGCCAAAAGAAGAAAAAAAAAGGAAAAGAAGATTGATATTTGTCGAGCGTAAATTCAATACAAAAATGTCTCGATTATTTACTGTCATGGAATCGAAAAAGAAACATACTTTTTTTAAAGCATCGTTATCTCTTGAAAACGATCCACGTAAATCACCATCATCATCAGTCCCTTGACTGCTTCACGCTTCTAGCGAGAGGGGGGGTATGTAAGGCCAAAAGAAACAGATATGTCCCTCCAGGCTGATTAGTTGGCGGTGGCTCTCAGGAGTTCCGGCATGGTCATATCCGTACACTCTTTGATGCTCTCTGACCATCTCTTGCGTTGCTGTCCCCGCTTGCGGACGCCTTCAACAGTGCGTTCCATGATGGTCTTGAAGAGGCTGTTATGCCGTGTGACCTGGCCAAACCATGCCATCTTTCGACCCTTAATAGTGGCGAGGAGAGATTCCTGCAGGCCTATGACACTTTTGACCTTACTACGTCATTTCTTTTATAATCCCAGATGCGGACGAACTTTCTCAAACATTTCTTCTCGAACGCCTGCATCATTTTTCCTGCCTCAACCAGGAGTCTCCAAGTTTCGCACCAGTAGAGGAGGATAGATCCATAGGATGGCAGGGTAGTATAACGGATATCGGCGAATCGAGTTCAAATCCCAACCTTGACAATCACGTTCACTTTCATACAAATGATCTTGTGAAAGGCAGGTACTCGCATTTTCTCAACAGCTACGGTTTAAATAGCAGATTAAACTGGCGATCTCTAGCCTTGGCTGGAAACTAGTCTAAGAGAAGGAAAAATCTGAACCCCCAACATTGAGGAAGGCATCTACAAACCCAAGAAGCCATGGCAATTCCCAGTAGAAGGTATGAAATACTACACGGCATTAAAGTTTATATAAAACAATTAATATAAAAATAATAAATTCATCGAATCTAGAAGAAAGCTCTACAGAATGCAGAAAGCATTGGACAGTCGTTTCGCCTTATATTTGGAACTCATCAGCAGAGAATTGAACCCCGGACAGTTACTATATCGGGTAAACGTCTTACCAACTGTCGGTGACGAAGAGGTGGCGAATTAGACTCGATATAGCACCGCTCGATCACATATTCCGTGGTGGATCTCATCCGAATTTCCCTTACCTATAGGACTGTGCCCCCACGAGCCACGACTACTGTCCCCAAGCCGCTCCATCCAGAGCATTAGAAGCCAGTTCAAGCAATGATATACAAATGATAGAAATTATTAGGAGGATTTGAGAGAATCATAAGTCATTTATCGAGTCAAGAAGAAACCTCAACAGAATGCAGAAAGCACTGGATGGCCTTTTCGTCCTATATTTGGGACTCATCAGCAGTGCGCATCCACTACCGAGAATTGAAACCCTGACAGTTGGCAAATGTCTTACCAACTGTACCAACGGACCTCGTTATAATCTAATGTTATGTAATGAGTAATACAAAATAGGTTGATAAACTTCGCCGTCTGTCTATATCCCTCTGCGATATCTTAAATAGTAAAGTAGACTGAATTATCCAGCCTTACATGTCAACCAGGATAAGCGAAAAGTAACTCTGAATTCTAAACTGTGTAAAAAAAAAAAACTGCGGGAAACTATTCCACCATTTTCTCGAAGTATATGGCAAGCCTCTTGCTGCTCTTTTGCGACTTCCTTGGAAGGTTTTCGGACGAACTGCATTCCTTGCTTTCGCCTGTTCTCGGCAATGACCAGCCATGCTACGAGCATTGTAGCAAACTATTTTTATTCACACCGTATTCCATTTTTGAGAAGTAAGTTCCACTCGAGCAGCTTTTTCCCGCGAAGCGCTTCTCTGTGGAACCGATTCCCAAGAGGATGTTTCCCCGATCACGACAATCTTAACTTGTTCAAGCCTAGGCAAACCGTTTCTCATCCCCCACCTATCCGCATAAACCGCGCCTCTACTTCGAGTTGTACTCGAGTCTTTTTGCAGGGTGAATCTCATTGTAAGAAAAAAATTCTTCGTAATTTTCAGAGAATAAATAAATATATATGTTGTGGATTCCGGGATGAAATCCGGTCTCAAAATGAATGACAAACGCAGGAATGGAATATAGCAAATAAATGTATTGACGTAATAATACAATTGGTAATACGGTTAGTAGATCCAGAAATGCGGTTAGTAGCAATAATAATATATATACAGTCTGAGAAATTCAGTATCGAAGTATGACTTCCTTCTGAGTCTGCGTGCTCGCAACTGTGACTCCTACAAAGCGGTTACCTCACTCTCTCACTGTATCAGTGTATCTCCCTATTACTCACTCTATCTGAGTATCTCTCTCTAACTCCCGGGTATTCACTGGCAGCAGTACAAGTACACACTGGTCGAGTCCACTTGTATGAAAAAGAGGTAGACCCCATAAAAATATATATATATATATATATATATATATATATATATATATATATATCGAGAGTCATAAAAGCCTATATCTTATAGTGCACCTGACCATATATCGTTGTTGAATGAGTAGGTCTTGACTGGGACGAGGATCTCCATGAACTAGACTTGCTTCTTCTCCGCTATGTCTTGACTGTAGATGCAACACGATTACTATTTATTCGCCTCTCTTCAAGGTCAAAACGGGATAAAAGTTTGTTTTACATATCGTAGTTACACAGCATTTAAAATAAAACTATGTCGGTCATGCAGGAAGAATAAATCCATCTGTTTGTGTGAAAGCATTATATTTCGATGAATAGTTACGTAGAAAATGACAAACAAACATTACTTTCAACACAGCACACACACACACACACACACACACACACACACACACACACACATATATATATATATATATATATATATATATATATATATATATATATATATATAGCTGTGGGTGGGAGGAAGGGAGAGAGTTGCTGCTAATGGCTTCAGAAATTTGAACAGCGCACACGATCCCACAGCGGTAATACATAATTTTGACAGTATCCTTTTGGGAGCAGTAACCCATTTGAGATCGCACCGTGTATGCTGTTGAAGACTACTTCGAAGGAGACTGTGGAAATTGGATATTAACAAAAGTAATGTCTTTTCAACGTTAAATTCCCAGGAATTTTGGAGAAAGAAAGAAAGAAAGAAAGAAAGAAAGAAAGAAAAATGAATTTATGCATATGTTATGCGCTTGTATATATGAAATATGCACGTTAGGATGTAAGGATATTCTAAAACGTGTGACCTAAAATGAACTCACCTCCTCCACCTCAAAATCATGATGTAGATGAACAAACGGAGATAGATAGATAGATAGATAGATAGATGAACAAACGGAGATAGATAGATAGATAGATAGATAGATAGATAGATAGATAGATGAACAAACAGCGATAGATAGATAAACAAACGGACATAGATAGATAGATAGATAGATAGATAGATAGATAGATAGATAGATAGATAGATAAACGGAGATAGATAGATAGATAGATAGATAGATGAACAAACAGCGATAGATAGATAAACAAACGGACATAGATAGATAGATAGATAGATAGATAGATAGATAGATAGATAGATAGATAGATGAATGGATTAAAATATTACTCAGTATGACTAAGAAGAGCTCAACTCCTTCACCTTCAATTTAACCGTGAAAATAAAATCGCAATGTTTTCACCGTGTCTTTCTTAACTGTAGTTTGCACCCTAACTCACACTGTTACCATATTCCCGATCAGATCCATGAAGAAACTTGTGGTGTCCTTAAAGTTGTGTTACCGTTCTATATCTAGAGAATCTTGAAGAATCCAAAGAAGAAACATTTTTTTCTCAATCATTTAACCCCAAACAAGGCTAGAATTAAAGGATGTAAAAGAGAATGAGAAGATTTTAGTGAGAAGTGTGGCAAAGGATTATAAAGGAACATGATTCAGGAAGATAGAAGATGGCAATTGACGTTGCCTTTAAATTTTGAAGATTGTAGGTAGCAAGGGAATAAGGAAACGGATGAGAGCTCTACAGGTGAGACATGCGAGAAAAGAAACAATTAAAATAGAACTGGCGGTTGCATCTGACTTGGAGTGAACTACTATCGGCTCGACTCGATTCGATATTTACTTGCCCCCCCACGAGGAAAAGATGTGGCCCAAGGCCGAGTTTACATGGGGTTTTCCGAGCTCGTAGGCTCGGCCAACAAATGCCCGTAGAACCTGTATAAACGGGATCGGGTTGGTCAACCTCCCCGAACGAGGCTCTACCCTTCGGCGGAGCCTCGTCGGGGTTCCTCTCTGCTCAGAGGCAGAGAGTTCGACCGTCAAGCCGAGAAGCTGGGCTCGATTCGTCCTTCTCTCTTGAGAGGCGTAGTATACATTGTGTTAGAAAGAGTTTATTCTGTAGTTATAGGTAAGGACCCATGACAAATATCTAGATGTAACCTTGAGTTCTATTTCGATAGTTGCTTCTCTCCCCTGAGGAACTCTCTTCCGGTTTTGTATTTTCCTGTTAAGTATGATCTTCAAAGATGCAATTGTAACATCAATCATATTCTGCTTTTATTGTCCTCACTAAAATTTTTCTTATTTTCTATCACTCTCACTAACCCCTTGCGTCTTTGGGGCATTATCGTTTTGCTTGGGATGAAATGATTCTAAAAAAATAAAAAAAAATGTATCGCTCCTTTAATACATACGCGTGCTGTTCAAATCCTAAGCACACATATGTAGCGTTTCGTATATACGTGCATGAGTGACATAGAAAGAAAGAGAAAGCTTATTTCGTGATGTATCTGCTTATCTAACATTTTCTTGTCTATGGTTACTTAAGCGAGAAGAATAAATTGTCAACTTGACTGTTTCACATTGTTCCTACAGCTTGGAAATGGGTGTTAGGTTCGTGTAAATTACTTCATAGTTTAACTAATGGGAAAACTTTTACTCGTTTTTGCTTACATATATACGAGGAATGAGTTCATATGATATCGGGCTTTAAGCAAAAAAAGACATAAATAAATAGGCGAATGCACTATAAAATTAATTGAAAGAAAAACGAAGCTACCACACTATCTCGTATTATAACTTGTCCCTCGTCAGGTCGAACTGACTTTCGTACTTACGAAAAGTCACTTTTGACCTGTACATTAATGGACATAGTCAACGAAACACAATTTCCAATTTTGAATTCCTGATCATAATATTATTAAACTAAATTTTTTTTCATTTTGATAATTAGGATTTAATATATATTAATAGAAACAAACGTTATGAATGATTTCGCTTGCATGTCACCATATCCGTTTCGTTATCTTAACACACGAGCGGCCAGCGCTATAATGTCGATTTGAAAAACTGAGGTTATTCATCCGCTCGGATTTCGAGCAGAGATGATCCACAGACGAGGCTGTATCGAGGGCAGAGTCTCGTCTCGGGAAACAGCTGCCCGACTTCGTTTTATACGTGGTCTACGGGGAATTTTGGGCCCAGCCTACGGGCTCGGATACCCCACATTAAATTCGGCCTTGTGCCACATCTGACCGCGTGGGTTGGTTGGTAGTTATTCTGCAGTTGGAGATTCATTGTGGAATTTACTTGATCACTTCTTTTACTTGACTCACTTCCAGCAGTTGACTGCTTCTTCTACACGCCACTGGCGAATCTTATATGTGTTGTTCGTCTCTGTATATGTAAGCTATATACTCTATTATTTTGTAATTACTAAATACTTTTAAACTCCATTTACCAGACTGGGCTAAAAGTTGATATAATGCGCTCAAACACCAGGGGAGCGTCTAGCCAGGTCTCAAAGCAGCATATTACTGCATCAATAGATACTCTATCTATCTATCTATCTATCTATCTATCTATCTATCTATCTATCTGAGATGAGGTATTATGTACATTATTTACATTATTCGGACTATTGTCTTCATCTTTGTCGCCATATTTATTACAACATTTCAGTCGTTGTACGCTCCGACCTTCTTCAGGTGGTTGGAATGTCGAAGTGAACCCTTTATTTCGCTCACTGGGGTAGACTGTTTTAGTTCCACGTACCATGTCTAATGCATGTCAGTTATCAGTTATCTCCTGTTAATTCCCCTCTCCAAGTTCTCCACTGCCTTAACCGGGTATTGAACTCACAACTCTTTCAGTCTTGTCACTGGATCTAACCAACGCCTTTATCCGCTGTGCCTTGTGTCCAGTGAGCGAAATAAAGAGTTCAGTTCGACATTCCAACCACCTGAAGAAGGCCGGAGCGTACAACGGCCGAAACGTTGTAATAAATATGGCGTCAAAGATGAGGACAATAGTCCGAATAATGTAAATAAGAAAAAAGGGGATTGAAATTATCTGAACTTTAGAATGATTGAGCTTGCTTACGGCCACATCACGTTGAATCAGCCATCTTCTAATGGATGAGTGGAGGGGTAGTCTTTTTCTTTCTTTTTATGTGTCATGTCTTTTCAGGACGTAGGCGATCATGGCTCTCCACCTCCCTCTATCCCTTGCAGTTCTCAACAAGTTCCTTCCCTCTGCCACATCCCCCAGACCACGTTCTCTCATCCACTTGCTCAAGCCCGCTCGGTATGTCATGCGTTGTCTTTCCTTTGTCATTCTTTCCCTCTATTCGACCCGTGGGCATCGGATTCTCCAGGCACTCCTTCCTCATTATGTGTTCCATAAACTTCATCTGCCTCTTCCTAATGTTAAGTATAAGCCTTCTCCTTGTTTGCACCCCCTCTAAGACTTTATCGTTGCTCACACGCTCGGTCTATGATATCCTCAGCATCCTTCTGTAGAACCACATCGCCTCGAGTCTCTATTCGGTGTTATGCTGACGTGAGGACAACAAAACAGGTATGCAACTTCCTATTAGAGAGGTAAGCAATTCCTTGAAGTTGTTTGATGACATCTTGTCACTGCATCCCTAAGCAGAACGGAGACTATATTAAGTTGAAAAATTGGTTTCCGTACGATCACGAAGTTAAGCAACGTAGAACCTGGTCAGTACCTGGATGGGCGACCGCTTGAAAATACTAAGTTCAGTGAGATTGGATGTGCGGAATTGTTAATTGGAAAGGCTAGTTCCAATTCCAGTTGAGTTCGTTATATTCGATTACACACAAATATCCTTGAGATAGAAACCCGCCTCTTCTATTTTTCCAGCTATGGGTTAATTAGCAAGGCTTGTGTCAGAAAATCATTATTATCTCCCCACCAACCATGAATTTTTTTTTTACAATCTAAAAAATATGTCCTGGCATTTAAATACCCCGTAAAATGTTGATGCGCCATAAAAAGCGGATTAATCAATCAAAAAGCAAAGAAGGAGTTATCGTGAAATTGCTAATGAACTTGGAATATCAAATCATGTTGGCATTAGGAGCGTTTTGGAGGCGAAAAATACTGATAGACATACAAAATCAGACAACGGAGATCAAAGAAAGCTAGGGAGGTTATCAGTATCCAGGCCAAAATTAACTGCTCGTCAAGTAATGTATGAAAATAATATTACTGCCGATTTGTTAATTCATGCAGTATATAGGATTTTTTATTTGGTAGAAAAAAAAACTTGGAAAAAATAGTTCAAGCGAATGTTTGAGGTAACATTTAATTTACAAGAGCGCACAAAAAAGACATACGACACGAGACAAGTCAAAAAAGAAAAAAAAAACAGGCGATAAATTTATTGTTAACACACAAAAATGAAAGAATTTCACAAATTAAGTGCATTGTGTGCCATATGGCAGGCAATAACATGTATGTAAAAATAACCACTGCAAATGAAATATGACTCTTTTACAATAAAAAGAACAATGTTACATACAGTCCTAAGAAAAAGTAAACAACATAAAAAATAAAATGAAGAAAGGAGAAAATACTTCCCTGAATAGTTTTCAAAGAATAGGTACAATTTTCGAAACAAAGTTCGTGGTAACAACGAAGAATAGAGCAATCACACCAGCCGAAGAATTTTCCTTGATGTGGGAGCGACTTTGATATTCATTTCGATTCTCGTCTGGTTGTGTCAAATTTCTTCTCTATTGTTTTCCTTCTGGACCGGGCCGACCTGCTTTGCTGCAGCAGCTGTTCGTCGACTTCTTTGAATTAAATGTAAGGCCCTCTTTTATTATTTACAGGTAGGTTCCGAATTCACTTCTCGGAATTTGAAAGGAAACCTTTTGATTTGTTTCGGATTTAAAAAAAAAAAAAAAAAAAAAAAAACGCAGCAGTTTTCCCACAAATCAAAATGTATCAAAAATATTTTTGAAATTTAATTTTTATTTAAGCAAGGGCCCAGCGCAACGTCTGGTTTTATCTCAGAAAAGCAGACAATACAAAAAATACAGACAAACTTATGTAGAGGGTGTTGAAAACACGGGTTTATAACAGAAAGCGAAGGAACTTGAGAAAAAGATTTGAGTTTAGTATCAAAATGAATGACAGAACATTTTTGATGAAACAATCTTACACAGAATGACCGCAGATGCACCTCCTGATAGATAGATAGATAGATAGATAGATACGAGAATGATGAAAAATATTCACTACGACCCAGCACATTCTGCACAAAATTATTCTGTTTGGTCATTTGGTCAGATATTGGGACAGGGTTCAAAGCAAAAACTTTTCAGCATAAACCCGTATATAAAAAGACGATTATACGTTTTATGGGCGAACAAATAGTTTGAGCTTGAAAATTAGTCTCTGAGTGCATTTTGACTGAGATAGATAGATAGATAGATGTTTTCCTAATGATTTCACCCCAAGCAAGGTGATAATACAACAGGGAGGAAAGGACTTACTGGGAGTGAAAGAGAATAAGACTTTAAAAGGAACCGAAAACCTAATCCTAAAAAAGGAAACAGGTAATATTTCCGTTCAATAGACGAGGAAGGAGATAGATAGATAGATAGATAGATGAAGAAAAATGGGTTAAATAGATAGATAGATAGAAAAAGAATAAGGGCATATATAGATAGATAGATAGATAGATAGATAGATAGATAGATAGATAGATAGATAGATAGATGAGAGGATAATAAAATGGCTCGTTATGATTAAGAAGAACTCATCTTCTCCATCTCAAAATCATGATGTAGATGAACAAACGGAGATAGATAGATAGATAGATAGATAGATAGATAGATAGATAGATAGATAGATGAAGAAAATGGGTTTAGATAGATAGATAGATAGATGAGAGGATAATAAAATGGCTCGTTATGATTAAGAAGAACTCATCTTCTCCATCTCAAAATCATGATGTAGATGAACAAACGGAGATAGATAGATAGATAGATAGATAGATAGATAGATAGATAGATAGATAGATAGATAGATGAAGAAAAATGGGTTAGATAGATAGATAGATAGATAGATAGATAGATAGATAGATAGATAGATAGATGAGAGGATAATAAAAATGACTCGTTATGATTAAGAACTCATCTCCATGTCAAAATCATGAAAGAGAATAAGACTTTAAAAGGAACCGAAAACCTAATCCTAAAAAAGGAAACAGGTAATATTTCCGTTCAATAGACGAGGAAGGAGATAGATAGATAGATGAAGAAAAATGGGTTAGATAGATAGATAGATAGAAAAAGAATAAGGGCATATATAGATAGATAGATAGATAGATAGATAGATAGATAGATAGATGAGAGGATAATAAAATGGCTCGTTATGATTAAGAAGAACTCATCTTCTCCATCTCAAAATCATGATGTAGATGAACAAACGGAGATAGATAGATAGATAGATAGATGAAGAAAAATGGGTTAGATAGATAGATAGATAGATGAGAGGATAATAAAATGGCTCGTTATGATTAAGAAGAACTCATCTTCTCCATCTCAAAATCATGATGTAGATGAACAAACGGAGATAGATAGATAGATAGATAGATAGATAGATAGATAGATAGATGAACAAACGGAGATAGATCGATAGATAGATAGATAGATGAAGAAAAATGGGTTAGATAGATAGATAGATAGATAGATAGATAGATAGATAGATAGATAGATAGATGAGAGGATAATAAAAATGACTCGTTATGATTAAGAACTCATCTCCATGTCAAAATCATGATGTAGATGAACAAATGGAGATAGATAGATAGATAGATAGATAGATAGATAGATAGATAGATAGATAGATAGATAGATGAAGAAAAATGGGTTAGATAGATAGATACATAGAAAAAGAATAAGGGCATAGATAGATAGATAGATAGATAGATGAGAGGATAATAAAATGGCTCGTTATGATTAAAAAGAACTCATCTTCTCCATCTCAAAATCATGATGTAGATGAAGAAACGGAGATAGATAGATAGATAGATAGATAGATAGATAGATAGATAGATAGATAGATAGATGAACAAACGGAGATAGATAGATAGATAGATAGATAGATAGATAGATAGATAGATAGATAGATGAGAGGATAATAAAAATGACTCGTTATGATTAAGAACTCATCTCCATGTCAAAATCATGATGTAGATGAACAAATGGAGATAGATAGATAGATAGATAGATAGGTGAACAAACGGGCATAGATAGATAGATAGATAGATAGATAGATAGATAGATAGATAGATAGATAGATAGATAGATAAGAGGATAATAAAAATGACTCGTTATGATTAAGAAGAACTCACCTCCTCCACCTCAAAATCTTGATGTATACAAACAAACGTAGATAGATAGATAGATAGATAGATAGATAGATAGATAGATAGATAGATAATAAAAATGACTCGGTATGACTAAGAACTCACCTCCTCCACCTCAAAATCATGATGTTTGGTCCTTTCGTTAGATATTGGATCATTGCAAGAACTCAGCTCACAACCGTACATAAATCCGCCGATTCCTTGTGATTATGCTTTTTATAGGCGGCCAAATAGCTAGGTTCTGATGCTGAAATTTATGGAGGTATCTTGACTCGATGTTGACCATGAGACAAGTGGCCCTAACCTTTGGGGTCAAAAAATCTCGCTAGAGATCTATTTTGCATCAAAACTGCTATTTCCGTCCAAATTGCAAAACGAAACATCTTTTTACGCGACAGCGTATAACCCGAAGAGCCTTAACTGTAGACGTGAATATAAAATATTTCTTTATTTATCGAGAATACCAGTGGGTTTTGCATGTAGCTAGGTGGTTAGTAGCACAGAAAGGGGAAACACTTGACGAGTTCAAATATCAACTGTGATTATCTGCCTTTATTTTGCACAAATACCCCAGGGAAAGTAAAAAAAAAAAATCAGTAACAAGTGATGCCTTTAACACTGAAAATAACTTCCTCAATAAAATTGCTTGGATATAGAAGTTATATAAAAATAATATATGAAAAATGATTTTTTTTTTCCGGAGAACTTAGAAAAAACAAAAAAGAAAGAAAAAATTAGAAGAAAAAATTAGAATAGAATTAATTTAATTAATTTGTTTATTTATGGTTATGTTTTTGCGAATGTTTATCACTCGTCCTCTGGGGACTTCAACTCCATGGTAGAAGAAACAGGAAATTAACCTTTCCTGATGTCATCAGCAGGGAAACGGGGATTAGTTCAAATTAAATTACCTTTTTTTTTTCTTGTATACTTTTACACATATGTACATATATACATGTCCACTCATATTTATTTTATATATATATATATATATATATATATATATATATATATATATATATATATATATATATATATATATGCACGAACACATACACGGATACATATTACGAAGACTTTAAAAAATTAATTATAGAATATATATATATATATATATATATACATAGCCCAAAAAATATATAAAAATATTTTACCCCTCAAAAATATATATATATATATTTTGTGTGTGTGTGTGTGTGTAGATATGTAGAAAAATAGGAAAGAACACATTAGGTAAATAATGCGGAGTTCTTTAGTATTTTCCTTTTTTTTAAAAACAGTGCTCCGCACAGAAGTAGGGCTTAAATTATAATTAGTCTAATATATATATATATATATATATATATATATATATATATATATATATATATATATATATATTATAAATTAATTGATTTAAAATATGTTTTTTTCGCTACACAGTTCTAACCATGTTTCAAAAATGGAAGCTAAAAGCTCCGAATTTAATTTTGTAATTAAATTAAAGACATTAGTTCCAGTTCATCCTCAAGCGAATTTTGGAGTAACTTTTAAAATCACTGGGTTTTAAATACACAGCTAAAACAAAATTCATGTTTCCAAGGTTACAGATAAATCTATTTTTCTAGACAGGGGTGTCTAGGTGTTTCTGTAAATTTACATCGAGCACTATTTTGTAAAAATAAAAATATCTGTAAGAACACCGGATTATATATCTTACTGTTCTTTCTTTATATATATATATATATTAAGAAATGGACAAGGTCCGACAATTTATTTATTAAAGACATTTTATTATGTTTAACGTTGTTATTTTATAGATACAAGTATTTAAGCAAATGCTCTGTTTATGATAAACAGTATTAAATAACATTTACCGGCCTGAATGTCCGAGAAATTTTCATAGAAAATATTCGTTCTTTGACAGGATTCGAACCTGCATCCTATACGGAACCGTCATATACGCTGACGTGCCATTTACCGCTCGACATTCAGGCCAAAGAAGAATTGTTCGGTAGACAAGGTCGAACATAATTTTTTTTAAATATATATTTGGGACGATCTTCTTTTTTAGGTTGGTGAATGCCGCCATAATCCTTGCCTTAAGTTCTTGTTTGGCGTTAGAAAACAAATTTTGTTGGTCTTCGCTGAACTGCAAATGCACATGGTTTCGAGGAGGTTTCAGTCTTACAAAAAAATTAAGCGATCAGATAAGGGTATATCGGTTGCAGAAACTGCTGTTTTTGTCCTTTATGACAGGGACTTTTATTTATATATATATATATATATATATATATGCCGAGTCATGTTGACAGACATAGGGTCTTCCTGCCACCACCCAGTTGACACAGGGTAGCACTACCTCCTCAAGTCCCCGGATGCAAGCCTCTGTGTTGAGTCTGAGACTCGGTGGGAAGATGAATGGAAGCCTAAATCCAAACACCTTCGTAATCACCATTTCTTGTAAATTCTCTGCACTGACAACTAAACACTCTGAAATGTTCGTATTGGAGGTTCCAGTGAGAATGCCAAGCTGTACAGCATGCCGTTTCCAAATTTCTGACGAATTGAATTCTGTGATGGTGCTCTTTTTGCTATACAGATATATACCCATATGATATATAGCATACTCTACAGTCGACAATATCAAAAAAACAAACAACTCGCATGCACGAAATTAAAAGCATAAAATGGCGACAATTTACCCATCGCACCCTGTATATAAAGTAAGTACATATGTTACCTTGACTACAACAACATTATCAAAACGTCATACACTTTTATTTGACGGATACAAGTTTTCTTGCACAAGATTTAAAGACACATTCCTATCCACCTTCACAATACAGGAAAATAATTGACAACAACAATATACCATACCATGAAAATAATAAACAAAAACTTCAAATTCTCAAGGCCCTCTATATAAAAAAAAAACAACACTGAACAAAATTTATTACGAGTATAGTAGTAACGCTTTACAATGCATTTGAGTTTAATATCATTTAACTCCATATTGTTTACATAAAGCATCGTAACTATAATGGTTAATTTTAAAATAATCATCACAGAGTGCGTTCAAGGTCTTTTAGAAAAATCACCATCATAATGATCAAACTGAGTTACATGTGATGGTGTCTTTTTCACAGACGGCAATTCACCACTAAGAATGAATCTCGGAGGAGATCGAAAATAGACAAAAATTCAACATCGCACCCTTATCTTTGTACACGCAGGACAAAACCATCAACAATTAATTTTATTTACTTACATTATTTCGGACTATCCTCATCTTCATTGAAAATTTTCACAACGTTTCATACCATGAAAATTAAACCCTCCCAAATTCTTCAGGTGATTCGAAAAAAAACCAACACTGAACCCTTTATTTCAAACCAATCGGATAGATTATTCTCGCGTTCCACAATTCCTTTATTTCCCTTTAATTTCTCCAAGTTTTTGGTTAAAGCATCACAACTATTTGGGTCTCGTAAAATAATGGGATCTAACCAACGCTTTTAGAAAATCCACTGGGCTAATATATCCATTAAAACATCTGTGTGTGAATTTCTGGGACTTCGGAGGAGATAAACCTAATGTCTCAGCTTATCCATTTTTACCCAAAACCATCAATTGCAATTTTCTCCTATTATTATTTCATTTTTTACCAGAGCTTACCCTGTTGCAATTTTTTTGTCGTTCATTGCTTTTCTCTAGCATTCATTATTACTGCTTCCCATATTATACTGATTTCTATGTTTGGTCGGCTCAGGAGATTTTTGTGGCCTAGCATATGTGCTGATTCCTTAAGTTTTCGTATTTTCCAGTGATGTTCTCTGTCTATCATTTCAACCTCATCCCACAGGGGGTAGTAATTTCCCTTTTCCCTCGTGTTACGGCTTTACGATGTTCTTGCAGTCTTACCTTAAGTGGGTGGCTTACCACAGCTGTACCGGATATACAGTCCTTAGACATGTTCTCCTCTTTGGGATGTTCTTATTCGGAAGAGGAGTCTGCGAAGTGTTGAACCACTTTTGAAGGCTGTCCTGTTGTTATATGGATCACAGGTATCTTTTATTTTCTCCGAAAATCCCTACATATAGGGTAGGCAGACTGAAGCTGTTTTCTGACTGTTGTTATCCTCTTGTACCCTTCTATCCCATTTTGCCGGAACTGCTTATTTTATCGTAACTTGAATTGGTAAAAATACTCAAGATTCACGATTTTTTTTTGTTTAGATAATATCGGTTTAGTGTAGAATTGTTATTAATTAACCCATAGTTGGGGAGAGAATGGGTTGATTTGTACCTTTCCCTTGGGAATTTACACGTAAGTGAATATAACGAACCCAACTGGAATTAGAACTCTGCTATCTGTTTAACAATTCCGAATCATTAACCATTACTCCACTTGCATATCCAAGCTTAGATCACCAGGTATTCCATAGCGGCCAATATTCTAGGTACTGGCCAGGTCTGACGTTACTTAACTTCATTGACTGTACGTGAACTGGCGTTTTTAACTTGATCTGGCTGTAAGAATTGTTTAAATGAAATAGGAGAAAAAACACTATTGACATCGCTTTATCTATCTGAATGCATAAAGGATTTTGTCTTTTAGCATTTGAAAGAAACTCTACGATACCCTAGAAAGACAAAAACGTGAGAAGACCATCATATTGACGAATACAGCTGTTTTTTTTTCTTCGTACGCCATGTTGATGACCAACATCTGATCTACCAACGACTCTGATTAAAAATTCTGAATTTGAATAATGGGAAAACTATCAGGAATTGCTCAGTTTAGTTCTAATAATGTTTGCTGGAGATAGTCAGTACATTTCTCTAAATTTAGCAACAGACACCTACATAAATATTCTGGCGTATGATTGGGCAAATAAATAGTATACACTTCCGGCAAAAAAAAATATGTTTCTTTATTTGATGGAACAAGACGAGGCTGCATTATCAGTCGATAATTTTTCTTACGGATCATTCGTTGTGATTAATATTTTAAAATACGAATATAAATACTGGTAGATCTACCTTCCTTCGTAAGAGGTGAGGCACGTGTCAAAAAAAAAAAAAAACAACTTAGCTATTTTAAATGATCAAATTTGTTAGAGAATATTAAATAACTACTGTGAATAATTAGGCAGCAAATCTATGTCTATATTTATATGTCTTTTGTTTCCCTTCTTTCTGTCCTTACTCCAGCTTGCTTTTTCATTTCATTTTTCTCCCATCTTCAATGTTCCGCCAACTACTAGGTAATAAGGACATATATGGGAAGGATATTCGAATAATCCAGAATCTATACTGGCAGCAAACCGCCTGCATACGGATAGAAAATGAGTTATGAGCAGTTATACAAAAATGGAAAGGGGTGTAAGACTAAGATGCGTCGTCTCGCCGGACTTATTCAACTTATACAGCAAGGCCATTTCAGATTGAATTAGGAGTCCTACAAGGATTCATTATTGGCAGCCACAATCTTAGCAACATAAAACATGCAGATGACACTTTGTTGATAGCAATTACAGAAAGGGAACTACAAGAACAGAAGATATTGAAGGAAAGCGAGAAGAAAGGACAATGTGTCAATTGCAAGAAGACTGAATGTATGGTTGTTAGCAAAAGCAACAGGTCAACATGCAAATTACAGATTGGAGATACCGAAATAAAACAGATGCAAAGATTTAGATGTCTAGGAATTTCATTAACAGAGAACGGAAAGTGCGACACTGAAATCCGAAGGTGCATTGGGATAGCATAAGATGCCTTCGAAAAGCTGAGCGAAGTATTAAGAAATAGAAAAAAGAATGTCGTTAGAAACTAAGAAAAGAGTACTGAACTATTATATAGTATCAGTCCTCCTATATGGCAGTGAATACCGGACAATCTGCTCACAGGGGAAGAAGAAACTTTAAGCATGACAAATGTTGTTCTACAGAAGGATGCTGAGAATGGCATGGACCAAACATGTGAGCAACGACGAAGTTTCAGCAACAATAGCAACAAAAAAGGACAATTATGCTTAATATCAGAAAGAGGCAGTTGACATTTCTAGGGCACATAATGAGGGACTGGAAAATTTGATACTCACAGGACAGATTGAAGACAAGACGGCCAAAGGAAAACAACAAACCTGTCGAATTTGAGTAAATGGAAGGGGGAGCAGCCTTTGGGAGAGATGGCAAAAAGACGAAAGTTCTTAAGATCTACAAAGGACAAGAAATTGTGGAGAACCAACGTCCTGCATGTTTCCGATTCTGTTGCCGTGTGAAAATGTACAGCTAGGCTGTTGTGGACTATCATGTGTGTATGTGTGTACCATGTCTGTTGGTGTGTATGTTGTGTATGTATATTGTATATATGTGTTTCTATGATGTATATGTACATCTGTTGGCTCTGTGTATGCTATGTGTGCATAACACACACGGAACTTGTTAACCGGATGCAAGGCATAATTAGATTGAAGTGACATTTCATCTGGGTATTGAAGGCAGATAAATAAATCCGTCATTTTAGATTGGATTTTTTTTTTTCTTTTTCTTTCTGCTTCTGAATTTCAGCATTCGAAATCTCCGACGATTTTATGTGACATGTGGGGGAATTCTGAGGGTAAAGAAAATTATAACACTCCGAAGTATGATAGCGCTATTTTGCGGACTTATTGAAGTCAACAGGAACAAAGGAAAGCAATGCGTAACCAACCAAAATGCTTAATAAAACAGGGATAAAGAGATATAACAAAACGACAAACGTTACTAAGAACTACAAAAGATAATTGTGATAAGCCATGACTCCCCAATACCTGAAAGATCACCGTACATAGAAAACAAGAAACAATTATTTATACTATTTACATTTTACGAACTGTTGTTCTCATCTTTATTGTCATATTTCCGACGTTTCGACCGTTGTACACACCGGCCTTCTTCAGGTGATATACGTTAGATTTCGAATCGAAACCTTTATTTCGTCCACCGGGGTAGATTCTTTTAATTCCACGTGCCATAGCTTTTCTGGATATCTCAGTTTCAGTTCTTTCCGGAGGTGAACAAAAGGAGGAGAGTTAAGTTACTAAACTTAACTCTCCAAGATTTTGTTCACCTCCTCTGTGGCCAGGTATTGAACTCAGAACTCTTTGGGCCAACTCAATGAATTACTTCAATCAACGATTTTATCTTCATGTTCCAGTGGATAAAAGTGTTGGTTGATGTAATCCTGCATAGTATCTGCTACGACAGGGCTAAATACAGCTTTGAATTCAGAGTTGTCCTCCTCCTAAACAGTTGCCAAAAACTTAACTTAACCCATAGTTGGAGCGTTGAGAAGGATCATTTTATATATTATATATATATATATATATATATATATAATCTATGCTTATCATACAGCCTAGTTCATCCTTTCTTAACAGTAAGTCTAATCAGTTAAGATATGGTCAAATTGACAACTGATCTAAAGAATTTTTTTTAAACCATATATTGAAATTATTCTTTCCTTTCTTTTCTATTTTAATATTAATTTTCCTTTTGTTTTATATATATATATATATATATATATATATATATATATATATATATATATATATATATATATATAAATTGTGCTATGGATAAATTGCCGTCCAAATTACGCAAAAATGAAAATAACACTGACTAATTACACAAAAAATATTTTTAGATTTTGATATTTTTCTTAATCAGTTTTATACAGCCACCAAGAAATTAATTCGTAGACTCGAAAGGATTAAAACTAAAAGAAATAGACACAATTAAGAAAACCTCTTTGAATGGAAATATGCTACCTATATATATATATATATATATATATATATATATATGAATGATCTCCTCTGAGAGCTGTCGGTTTTTGCAAGTTTTAAAAAGAATTAAAAAAATATTATTATTTATTTTAAATGTCATAAAATTAGAGGAACGAATAGGAAAAACTTTCAGGAAAGTATCAACATAGTTCAGTGTTGGTGGGTTATACACCTATCAATCTTTGTTGGGTACATTTCCCCACGTCGTAAAACCAGCCAACCAACGAGCCCGTTCAGGCTATTTTAGATCTTGAGTGCGCTCATAAAGATTACTTTAGGCCAAAGGTTAGCAAGCTGGCCTTGGAAGCCAAATCGTTATCGTCTTGTCTTCCATCCCTTTTAGTTGCTTCCTCTCAATCTTTTTGTATCCGGTCTCAGATAAAGATACAAAAGAATCACGTTCTTTTTCTCTTAGATAAATTTACCAACTTCATGACGATCGGTACGCATTATACATTTCTTTATTATCCACTCATATATCAGGCAAGCTGTTGTATAGGGATAAAGTGTCGATGCCGACACTGGAGTTTGAACACCGATCACCAGTGAGCAAACACAGGTGATACCATTTTTAATCCGTACAGTAGTCAATATAGAGATATAGTATAGCAGATAATATTGAGAATCGTGACCACTTAGACGCCACATTAATTCCTATATATACCTTTCCTTTACGATCCCATGCTCTACTTATTTGAAATGGAATCACCTTTGTTTCCTTACTGGTGACCTGTGTTCAAATTCCAGTGTCGGCAAAAGCACTTTATCCCTATACAACACAAAGAGTATCCATTTCTCATCGCATGTAATAATTCGATGCAAAATGGTATCGTATAATAAAAATAGTATAGTGAATGGTATAGATAATAGCGATCCGTATAGATCTACAAATCAACAATTCGCCCTTGCATGGAGTATTGCAGCCATATATGGTCTGGTGCCCCTTCTGTTTGCCTCGGGGTTCTTGATAGGCTCCAGAGGCGGATATGCAATGTAGTTGGACCTGCCCTGGCGTCTCGTCTACAGTCACTTTCTCACAGACGCGCCGTCGCCTCCCTCTGTCTGTTCTACAAATACTTTCATGGAAATTGCTCCGAGGAGCTGCATTCGCTGGTTCCCAGACGTCATGTGTTCAAGCGCCCTACGAGGCTGGCATCCCGCTCTCACCCCTTCACTGTCGAAACTCCTAAATGTAGCCGACTCTTCTACTCTAATAGTTTCATGTCTCGCACCTCTCGCCTGTGGAACTCCCTTCCCTATTCCTGTTTCCCTGTGAGCTATAATCTCCAGCTATTCAAGTGTAATGCCAATCGACATCTCCAGTTGCCTTGATCTATCCACTACCCTCATCCTTTCTTCTATCACTCCTGTCTGATCTTGCTCTAAACTTTCTGTAACACCCTTGCGTCCTAGTGGCTTCCCGCCTTGCTTGGGGTGAAATGCTTAAAAAAAAAAAAGTAATAGAGGATAGTTTATAAATCGTGATTCATTAGCTAAATTAGCTAATTTTTCATTCGCTAATTCTCATATATATCTTTCCTTTAGGATCACATGCTCTACTTATTAGAAATGGAATCACCTGTGTTTGCTCACTGGTGACCTGTGTACAAACTCCAGTGTCGGTAACCCGTCCTGAGTATGACGATAAACTACAGCCGAGTCCTGGGTAAGACGATAAACTACGTCCAACTGCAAGGCATCTGTTCAGGTAACCCGTCCTGGGTATGACGATAAACTAAATCCGAGTCCTGCTTAAGACGATAAACTACGTCCAACTGCAAGGCCTCTGTTCAGGAGGTTTTGAGGAGCGTGGAACCACCTCTTAATTGCTGTTTTTTTCAGTTTCACCCTGACCGGGGTGGTAGCACCTGTTAGGGTCCCAGATATGGGCAAATAGTTAGCACCCAAACTTGGATCAAAATACTATGAAAGTGAAAACAGGTTTTAATACCAGAAATACTTTGTAAAAAAAAAAAATTATTACCAACAATACATTTCCGAAAAAAAAAATTTCCAGCAATAAAAATTTTGCGGTATTAAATAAACCTATGAGGATGATATGCCATAAAACAAACAAAACGAAAACTAAACCAACTGAATAATTTTTTTAAAAATTTACGAAAATAAAACCATCCAAGTTTCCTAAAAGAAGTTGGATTGTACTCAAAAATGAGTAATTGAAAAATGGTTCAAATATATATATATACATACACACATTTTTTTTACCAAATTATTGCTATGAATCTATTTCAAAATTTTGTTGGTATTAAGTGACCCACTGAGGTTTTGATATGCCATAAAACAAAACAACCAATGTTGGTAACGACACTTTTCCTATAAAACAGAATCTTAGTAACTTATTGTTTCAGCTTGTTTCATAGATTAAATATTTAGCTACTTCTTACCTATGTCAGTGGTTGACGTTCAATCCCAGGTAAAGCATATCGAATGCTCATTCTGAAGATGTCGCAGAAGCAGGTTTTTCATTTAGCTATTTTGATTTGAATCAATGGACAATGGAAACAAAGTTGCGTGTTAATAATTAAAATTAGAAAGCGACAAGTGTAATTTCTCGGACACAAGTGTTTGGAAAAATTGACACCCAAAGGACATCTTGCTATTAATATGCTCTTTGAGTATCAAATTTTCTAAGCCGTCTTTCCTCATTACGTGTCTGAGAAATTTTTAATGTCTCTTTCTGATTTTAACTATAAGTGGCCTTTAAACAAAAAAAGAAACATACTTAAAATCAGAAAGCGACAGTTGACATTTCTAGGGCATATAATGAGGAAAGACGGCTTGGAAAATCTAATACTCACAGAACAGAGTGAAAGCAAAAGGAACAGAAAAAAAACATAACTTACTTAGTGAGGTTGAGTAAATGGATAACGGAACAGGGTTTAAGAGAATTAACAAAGAGAAAATTTATTAAGAGCTAGGAAGGAGAGGAAATTGTGGAGAGCTATGATCGCGAACGTCCGGATCGAACAAGCCATATAAAAAAGTAGTAGTAGTTAGTAGTAATTACGAGCAACCGATTCGTGTATTCGAGCCCATCTTAAACCAACGCCTCCAAACAATCATTAAGGTTACCACTTTTCTCCGCTAATTCTTCCTTAATAGTCCAACGAGTCGTCCGCAATTCCTGTTAACTTTCTGATAAACCAATGATGGCAGAAACTATGATTAATTACTTGACTTGAATAAACTAATCAGAAGACCCACGTCAGACTACCATGGAAACAGCTAGTGTCTCAAAATGCGAAATCGACCAACCATGGTTGCACACATCGTTACTAGTTAACCGCTGCCTTAAGTTTAATTTCTATTGACAAAATGAAATCTATAAACGATTAATCTAACATGTTTAAAGCAGCTGTCTACTTAGTTAATCGGGAACAATATTGACCGAGCTAAGCCCTCGGCTAATGTATCACTGAGTCGTCGGCAGATTGAGTTGCAGAATGTAATGATCGAATAATGGAGACTTATACTTCGAGTTCCCCTGCCGTTTACGGGAACATGATAACAACCGCGGCGATGCAGAAGGGAAAATCACTTTATTTAATTTGATTTCAGAATTGAATCTGAAACCTCCAGGATTTGATCAACGTCGATATTGCCGACAAACTCAAAGGAGCTGTATTTGACCTTTTTTTTCGTCAGTGTCACCGTTCTGTCAGTAATCACCATTATCGGATATATTCACTAAGTTTACACTTGTCTGACACAAGGCAACAGGAATAGGTCACGCAGAGATGATCGGATACAGTACTTTGGGCCGCGTGAGACTAGTTCGCCAGTCATCTGCGCTCTGGCAGACGCCTTATTATCATTGCTATTTTCAAATTCTGAAGGGGCAAATCATTATTTATCTCCTTCTATTCATTGATGTACAGGTAGCCAATAGGCACTCGGCGGCGATTGTGAGATCAGCGAGACGAGTTCGAATTAGCAAATAAGACTATTGCATTCACTTTCGCAGAAATGCCCATGAAAAAGACATGACTCAATTCCCATCTTTACCTCACACCACAGCTATAGGTAAAATAGCAAGGTAGACTAGGCTCCCTAGACTTAGGTGACAGACTGTTCAGGAAAAGAACTAACGTGAATTTGAAATCGTGGAGAAGATAACAGAAAAAAACTATCTTTCACTAGAAGTCGTAGTGTTGTGGTCTGTTTAGGGGTCAGAAAGAAAGACACGGAAGACGAAGAGGTAGGTTGAACAAATGTATTGAAATAACAGATATATACAAAGCAAGAGTGTTACTAATAAGCAGATCGAAGTGTACGTCCGAACGGTAGGTTAACACTACGTCTCCGCTATATTTAACAACCCACCTCCACGAGGGTTTTATGTGGCACAAGGCCGAGTTTATCGTAGGTTCTCCGAGCCCGTAGGCTCGGCCAAAAATATTCCCTTAGACCGCGGATAAACGGGTTCAGGGTCTGTCTACCTCCCCGGACGAAACTCTACCCTTCGGCATAGCTTCGTCCGGGTTCCTCTCTGCCAAAGCAGAGAGTTCGACAGAAGTCGCACACAGTAAGAGACTGCATCTCCGCTATATTTAACAACCTCCCACCCCACGATGGTTGTATGTGGTAGAAGGCCGAGTTTACCGTGGATTCTCCGGGCCCGTAGGCTCGGCCAAAAATATTCCATTAGAATCCGTATAAACGGGTTCAGGGTCTGTCTACCTCCCCAGACGAAACTCTGCCCTACGGTTTAGCTTCGTCTGGGTTCCTCTCTGTCAAAGCAAAGTGTTCGACAGAAGTCGCACACAGTTAGAGACTGCGTCTCCGCGATATTTAACAGTCCCTCCACGAGAAATGTATATGGCACAAGGCCGAGTTTAACGTGGGTTTCTCTGAGCCCGTAGGCTCGGCCAAAAATATTCCCTTAGAACCCGCATAACCGGGTTCGAGATCTGTCTACCTCCCCGGGCGAAACTTTGCCCCTCGCACACAGTCAGAGACTGTGTCTCCGCTCCCAACCGACTCACTGCAGTTAGTATTTATGAGAGGAGGAAGAGTTCATTCTACTGTAGGAGGGTTTACCAAAACACATGGCACTTCTCAGATAAAGAAGGGGAACGTGTGGAGATCCATCTTCACTGGTTTAACAAAAATATAGAAATGAAATAAAATGATAATTTTAAAGAATTTTCGACCATACTTAATACCCGAAATTCAAATTTCTTAACATAACAGTGGACGAGGTTGGTGAGTGAGTCAAAGTCGAAAGTTTCGAGGCTGATAAATGGGCAAGACATCTTGACGAACACCCTTCCTACAATAAATTTCATTTATCTTTTTTTGCCGACTTAAGCTAATCTTGATAAATATCTGCATTTATGAGGTGAGCTTAGTGTGACACAAGGATATGAGGAGGTATTAATGGCCGGAAAATTAAAAGCATGCCTCCATTATTCGATTATTACTCGGTGTAATTTAATCTACCGACGATACATTAGTCTGTCTCGCAATTGAACGATGAAAGCTTTCAATCTCGAACACACCAGAAATCGGTATCAAAACAAACACCGGTATTTGTCATTTTATATCAACAATGAAAATCGAGCACGGATTTTGTAATGATGTGATAATTACTTTCATTTATTTGACTACAACCGCTTCTCCTTGATAAACGCGCGGTAAGTAACACCACTCAGGTGCTTGAAAGGTATGAATAGCTTATTTAAGTAGACGTCGGCGATATGAATAGTGACGGAGAATCTTGACAACTTTCGTTAAATTATTTAAGCTAATGACTTTTATTGATCGTAATTTTTTTTAATCATTTCACCCGAAGCAAGATGGGAATGCCACTAATACGGAGGGGGTTACAGGTAGGGGAGTGAGAGAAAAGATTGAATATAGGAAGAATTGAGGAAAGGACAAAAGATGAACAGGGTCAAGAAGAGAGAAGATGGCGATTGACGTTGCATTTAAATTTTTGAAGATTCAGAGAAGCAAGTAAACGGAATGGAATTCCACAGGCGGGAAGAAACTGTTGGAATAGAAGTGGCGATAGCAATTAGCTATTTCAACATTATACAGTTCGGATAGAAAATAGTGGAAATAAAACTTTTTAGTACATATTTTTAATCGATAATGATTATTAAATGTCAAATTTCATATTTTAGTATATAATTTCTTTTTTTTATTTCAAACATTCGAGCATTTGAAACAATTGATCAGATGAGGGGAATAGCTTTTTAATTTGAAATATTCAGTTTTTTGGGATTTTTTTTGTTTTTGTTTTTTTTTTGTTTTTTTCTCAGAATGCAAGCGAAGCTAGAAAAAGCTTGACACTTCACAGAAATGCTACGTAATCATTGAAACTGGAATCGAGATTTGGATTTTAAATCGTAATTACATTTGTCCACAAAACAATAAATAAAATAATTATAGATTTCCAAACACTGGATTGCACACACGCATGGCCGCGCGCCAAAAAGTACCCGGATATATATCGACAAATATAACAGACAAACGTAACTTACATAAGAGTGCTTCAAACTTTTGAAGTGTAATGTATCTTAATCCAGATTTTATTCATTTAAAACAATTGTATTTTTTCCAAGCCACTTAGTAGAAAATGTTATTGAATAACCCAATATTGAGGAAATTATCGTGGAATGATTTTGTAATTTTAATTCATAAAACAAATACCAGTAGACGCCTATATATGCAATTTAGTCTACAACCAAAAGAGAAATAGTTTTCTAAGCGTAGATGTGGCTCAAGGACGAATTTGGGTACCACCTATTGAGGATCGAACTCACTATTCAGTCACAATTGTTCAAGGGATACAAGCTTGCTAACCATTACATCACGTTGAAGTGCCCAGAAATGGTTTTCTAAGTGGAGCTTAAATGAGGCATAAGGTCGAAAGTATGGAGCTAGTGAAGATAGAACTCACTACTCAGCCGTCATTGATCTAGCAAGACCAACCTCAACAACCGAATTGAAATGGCTCCAACAAAATAAGTGTAAATTGGGAAATGGAAAAGGTCATAAGAACTTATTTAAGAAGGCAATCTACAGCGGGGTCTGGTAAAAGATGGTGTGGAAATACAGTGTAACCCGGATAATTTTTCTCTGGTCCCCCGGATATAAATAGACCAAAAGAGGGATTTTTCTCTGGTCCCAAATTAGAGCCTGTGTTAATGTATATAAATTAGACCAAACCCGGATATAAGAGAAACCCGGATATAAGAGAGATTTTCTCTGGTCCCAAATTAGATATCTGTAAGATTAATGTATACAAAAATAAACCAAAATCAGAAATCCAAACATGTTTAATTGAAATATATAATATGAAATCATATCCTGTATGTATATATATATATATATATATATATATATATATATATATATATATATATTTTCTCTGGTCCCAAATAAGAGCCTGTGTTAATGTATGGTAAATTAGAGCCTGTGTTAATATATATAAAATAGACCAAACCCGGATATAAGAGAAAGATATTTTTTCTCTGGTCCCAAATTAGAGCCTGTGTTAATGTATATAAATTAGACCAAACCCGGATATAAGAGAAACCCGGATATAAGAGACTTCTTTTCCGGTCCCGACAACTCTCTTATATCCGGGTTACACTGTATATAAGGAATATAAAAGGAATGAGATGGTTAAAAAAACAATCTGGTAAACCAAGAATAACAGGAATAATAAGAAATGGACCAAAACAGGATTCAGTTTTTTTTGCGTGAGAACTGTAAGAAATCATCTGAAGGAATTAGAATTTACATAAAGAAAAGCCAAATGAAAACCAGCACTAACACACAAACAGAATTAAAATACGATCAAAATGCAATAGAAACCATGCCGTTTGGACTGTTGGATGAAGGTGACATTCAGTGCTGAATCTAGAATTGGTCATGGTGATAATGCTGGAACTTTTGTCTGATGCCCGTTCAAATGTAATGTATAAAGATGACTGCCGAAAAAAAGTTCTACACTGTCGGACCTACGAGACTTACTAATTCCATATTTTTCCGGTAACGCCCACATTCTGGGAAGTCATGCCGTTAAGAAAATATCCCGAGGTAGGGCGTATTGAAGATTGCAAGTAAAACAGCTTGGTACTGTTCATTAATGATTCTCCCGGGTTGGATAAATATGTCCTTCATTGATTTCTACCTTTTGTACAAGGTAATATAAATGGCAAATAATCGACGAGCAAGCTTTAAAAAAGAAACTGAGATTTACTTTTGATTCAACGAAAACCAACGAAATTTCATTTTCAGCAATTCTGCCCATTTTTTTTGTTTTCCGGGAAAATTTGAACATAAATTGTCTAATCTTTTCAGAGCGCTGTCTGTGTACGTAAGATTTTATGTTTACCCTATAGGGTTCTGTGTGTTTGAGTGTGTGTGCGCGGGCGTGTATGTTTGTGTGTGTGTGTTGTATTGTGTTTTTGTGTGCCTGTGTGCGCGTGTGTGTGTGTATGAGTGTGTGTGTGTTGTATTGTGTTTTTGCTTGAGTTGCTTCTTCATGCGTTGATGGGTGATATGCCGATTATTTAAAGGTTTTTTTTAAATATTTTTTTATTCATTTATGATTTTTTTTTCTTTTCTTTTTTTTTAAGTTTGCGGATAAAACTTGAGCATAATCACTTCTGATCAGTGTCATGTCGGTTTTTTCCAAATCTCGTTGCTTCACGACACATTCATTGAATATGTAGCGTGATGACTCACATGGACGTCTAACAGGGTGAGGCAGGTTAGACTCCTGCTGAAGAGCGAAATTTTTTCTTTACTAATATTTCTCGAATATCCATTCTAGTAAAAGAAAATAATTAAATATACTGTTGAATAAATAATTGGACAGTCTATACAGATATGGGCATCAACTAAAAATAAAGTTTAAGTAATACATATATATATATATATATATTCATGAATTATTCACACAAAAACAAAAGCAAAGGTTAATGATTTAATTGGCGAGAAATCCATCATCGCAAACAATTCAAATAATATACAAAAAAAATTTATGGAAACAAGGATCAATTCATTCATAACGGATTCGGAGGTTTTTGTATATTATTTGAATTGTTTGCGATGATGCATTTCCCGACAATTAAATCATTAACCTTTGCTTTTGTTTTTGTGTGAATAATTCATGAATTTGTAAATTGATTGCAAGTTTATCGTAATTTAAATAACTGATCCAAATGCGACTTTTGGATAATAAGTGCGACATTACTGTAATTATTGAACAATATAGTTCATGCCACTTTGACAGAAAATTTACCAGTAAAAAATCCGTTCATCACCATATTTATATGAACGCACAACCTTTAAAAATTTAAAATCAAACTCAGCGTTGCTACTGGCGCGCTCCAAAAACAATAACTCATTTTCAATAGCATTTTCGGATACAACAATACATATATTTTCGTTGTCCTCTTATTACTAAGAGAAAAAACAAGAACAACATCTATTCTATACCTGAAGATGTCTGTAGGAACAGACGAAAGCTTGTAGTAAAAAATAAGAACTAATACGGCAGAAATTTATGGAAAGAAGGATCAATTCATTCATAACGGATTCGGAGGTTTTGTATATTATTTGAATTGTTTGCGATGATGGATTTCTCGCCAATTAAATCATTAACCTTTGCTTTTTTTTTTTGTGTGAATAGTTCATGAATTTGTAAATTGATTGCACGTTTATCGTAATATATATATATATATATATATATATATATATATATATATATATACACACACACATATATATATATATATATATATATATATATATATATATATATATATATATCCTTGACGGAACATGCTTCAGACCGTCTTGACCAGGGAGAAGGTCAAAGATCAAGCAAATTTAAGTAATGCTTTAGAAACGGCGGCTTCGCCTGTCACGGAGAAAGCAGTTTCGAATACTGCCGGAGAGCGCAATTATTTCTTTAATAATATTTCTAGAATATTTAGGCCGGTAGACGAAAATAAATAAATATATTATTTAATAAATAAAATCAAATATATATATCCACTAAAAGTAAAGTTAGAATAATACGAAAAATTATCAGTGTGGCTAGACATTCGATTGCTTCAAACCGGGATCTAATCTCGTCGGATTTGACATCAGTCAGATAATCTTACTACATCATATATATATATATATATATATATATATATATATATTTAAAGTGATAAAAATTATTAGGGGGGTTTGAAATAATTATAATTAACTAATTCATCAAGGCCTTACTGTTTGATGTAGTTTATGGTCTTCCCCAGAACGCGGATCTAGTTTATCGTTTTACCCAGGGTGCGGATGTAGTTTACGGTCTTACCCAGGACGCGGATGTAGTTTATCGTCATACCCAGAACGTGGATGAAGTTTATCGTTTTACCCAGTACGCGGTTGTAGTTTATCATCTTACCCAGGACGCGAAGATATGGTTTCATACCATTCTCAAGCGTATTTCTTTTGCCGATGATTTTCACTTTATCGGTGTACATAACCATTACAATGTTATTTCCCCGGACACGAAAGTTTTCAATTCGATTTCATTTTTTTTTCTCAGGAAGACATGCGCATACCCCTAAAGTATTAATATTTGCTTATCTTACGAAATAAAATAGCAGGACAATTTTATGCTTTAATGTATTTTTTCACATAAATAAAAAAAGATTTTTTAGTAAAATTCCGAAATATCAAACAATATTCATGTAATTTAACATTTCCAATGCACGTGTCTTAAAGGAATTCACACAGTCTTGTAAATGTTTATTTACAGGCATTCACAAATGCGAAACTTTTTTTTTCACTAAAGATTTGTATATTGATTTATGTATGAATTCTTTACCGTTCTTGCCAATTTTAATGTGAAAACGAGAATGTTCTTTCTCAAAGTACACGCTAAATTTTATTAATCGAAATGTTTTGTGATAATCATATGATATGAGGTGATTTTCTAAGCGTAGCTTAGATATGGCAGAAGGCCGAAAGCATGGGAGACCTAATGCGGATCGAACTCACTTTTCAGTCGTAGCTGATCTAGCCAGACCAGCTTCCTAACCATTACTCCATTCCCAGGTGCCAAAAATGACCTTATATGAGCATTAGAATCATATATTTTTAATTGTCCTCAAGAACACATGGCCCAGTGTATAAAGATCCAGTGACTAGACCCAAACAGTTGTGAGTTCAATACCAGGACACAGCAGTGGTGAACCAAATCTTGGAGAGTTGAGTTAAAGGGAAATAACTAAGTCATCTGGAAGAGGCATGGCACGTGGAACTAGAACCATCTAACTCGGTGGACGAAACAAAAGGGTCAGTTCGAAATTCAAATCACCAGAAGAAGGCCGGAGCGTACAGCGGCCGAGACGTTGTGAATATGGCGATGAAGATGAGGACAACAGTCCGAATAATGTAAATAATGCAAGTAATTAATAATTGATTAGCAATTAAACAATAGAAAAAGAGAATATATATGCCTTCATGATATAGCCAGCAATGGTTTTCCAACAATTTACACATTTTAATACACATGACATTATTTAAAATGACAATATCTGAATAACTCCACAAGACCGCCGCTCTGCGCGTGCTTGGTCTTACACTGTCCGCTGACCCGAAGTGGAACAACTACATTGAATCTATAGCTTCATCTACCGCAAGGAAAGTTAGTTCTCTGTGTCGCGCCAGAAGGTTTTTCTTGTCCGAGTTCACCCTTCAAATCTACAAATCAACCATTCGTCTTTGCACGGAATACTACTGTCATATATGCTCAGGTGTTTCCGATGTTCGCCTCGAGCACCAGGAAAAAAACCCAGAGACAGATATGCAACGTGATTAGTCCTGATCTGGCATCCAGTCTACAGTCACTATTTCACTTATGTTGTGGCTTTCCTCTGTCATTTCTACAAGTACTTTCATGGCAACTGCTCCAACGATCTACTTTCACTGGTTCCCAAACTGCATAAATTTAAACGTGCTACTAGGTTGGCGTCTCGGTCCCACCATTTCACTGTCGAAACGACTAAATGCAGCCATCTCTTCTACTCCAACAGCTTCTTATCTCGCACCTCCCGTCAGTGGAACTCCCTTCCTATCATTTGCTTCCCTGATAGCTATAATCTTCAAATATTCAAATGTAATGTCAATCGATATCTTCTGATGCCTTGATCCCTGTCTTTCTCTTTATCCCTTTTCCGAACACTCCTCTTTACTCTTACTTTTAATCTCTGTAACCTCTTGGGTGTTAGTTACACTCCCACCTTGCTTGAATTTTTTTTTAAAAAAAAAACTATATATCCCAGACAAACAAAATAAAACAACAGGCGAAACATTCACCAGTGCCTCAGTAATTCTGCGCTTATGTTCTTCTTGGCTTGTAGGAAGAGGTAGATATAGACGTGTCTTTTCACACAGACCCATAGAAAAAAAATCACATGGTGTCAAGTCAGGTGAATATGGTAGCCATTTCAACGGAAGATTGTCATTATCACCGGCACGCCAGATCCATCTTCCTGGTAGATTCCCATTGACAAGTCTGCACTGAGGCAATGGAGAATGTTACGCAAGACATGCTACAGCGTGTTTGGCAGGGTCTAGACAACTGGCTTGACGTGTGTCGTGTCACAGGTGGTACGTATATTGATCATTTGTGAAGCTTTGTGAAATCGGTAACTTCAGTGATCGTACGAAAACCGGCGTTTTAGCGTGGAATGGACATATTCATAGATAGATAGATAGATAGATAGATAGATAGATAGATAGATAGATAGAAATAAGAGGCATAGATAGAAATAATGCAATCTTTTGTCACTGTAACTGTTACAGATCTCGAACATTGCACATTTAATAAAACGCCTATCACGTATTTGCCTGCATATGTAAGAATTTACTGCAAATTTATTTTACCCTTCAATCTTGAGTAAATTGAAACACATCTTTAAAGAGATACTATTTTCTTTCTATCTATACACACGAATATATATATATACATACACAAACATATATATATATATATATATATATATATATATATATATATGGCATGTATACAAGACAAGTTAGTAAAAAACTTCTGTTGTGACATGTTTTGCCGATCAAACAACATCATCACCAAAACATTTTTATTTTAACTAAATCCACATTTAGCGTGTCAGAAGGGTGGATTTACTTAAAATAAAAATACTGTTTTCTAATGAGGCCGTTTGATCAGCGAAACGTGTCAAAACACAACTTTTCCCACTTGTGTGGTACATTTGCCATTTTGTTAGATTCCCACCCAAATAGAAATCACACACACACACACACACATACATACACACACACACACACACACACACACATATATATATATATATATATATATATATATATATATGCAAAATTATATATTGTTTTAATATATATATATATATATATATATATATTAAAACAATATATAATTTTGTATAATTTTATATATCAACAAACAGTATTTAGAAAAATATCACGATTGAAAAATTTCTTGAAACCTCCAGAAGTCTAAATAAAAGACTATATGAACAGAAAAAGGACATTTTAAATTGCAAATCACAAAACGCATTGGTTGTTCATGTAACAAAACGTACGTGCCTAATATATCTGTAATGTTGTATAAATGTGTAGATAGATAGATAGATAGATAGATAGATAGATAGATAGATAGATAGATAATTTTTTAATGTGACAGAATTTTCAGTCCAATCTAACATCGGAAACTGAATGATACCAAACATGTCCGAATTCAACTTTCCCTGTACTCGGGGTCAATTGCGCGTGTGGAAATCTTGTAACTTTGGTTTCAGCGAAGTCTCTTAAGAGAAGGAATTCTCTTTTTACGCAAACTCTCATATATGCGAGTTAAAGAAAATGTATTTAAATTTATTTTTTTAAATACCTTTTTTTTTTATATATGATTCGCCATATCCGTACTTTTTCACTCGCTCTTTTGACTTCTCCACTCACACACGGCCATAGGCTTGGGAGGGCAATGCGATGTGAGCTGATAGATAATTCCGTTTATTCCCAAAGCTAGGGATTAAGCCGGTTATTAAGAGACAGAAAATATTCGTTAGAAACAAAGAAAGTAGTAGTGTACTGTTATGTAACATCTGCCCTCCTTATATGGCAGTGAATTGCAGGACAGTCTGCTCTGCTGTGAAAGAGAGACTTGAAGCAAATGGTTCTGCAGAACGATGCCGGTGATACCATAAAAGACTATGTAAGCAACGACGAGGTTTTAGAGAAAAATGGAAACGAAAATGTAACGTGTACTTAAAATCAGGAGAAAGCAGTTGAAATTTCTGGAGGCACATAATGATCTGATACTAACAATTCTAATACTAACAAGACAAATTAAGGTAAAGCAAGAGAGAGGGAAACAACGCATAACATAATGAGAATGCCAAAATGGACGGCGGAAAAAAAAAAACGGGTTTTGGGAAAAATAACAAAACAAAATTTATTATGCGCTACAAATTGTCGTTCTACATCATTATTTGATAACAAAATGTTTATGTAGTTGCATATAGTGATTTTCCAAGCGTAGGTTAGATGTGACACAAGGCCGAACGTAGGGGCCACCTAGTGAGGATCGAACTTAGTCGTAAATGTTCTAGCGAGACCAGCTTGCTAACCACTACACCGCCTCGAGGTGGCCTGATTTTCCAAGCCTAGCTTAGATGTGGCACAAGGCCGAAAGAAGGAGGCACCCAGTGAGGATCGAATTCACTACTCAGTCGTAATTGTTTTAGCGAGACAAGCTTGCTAAACATTACACCGCCTCGAGGTGCCCACATAGTGATTTTCTAAACACAGCTTAGATGTGGCACAAAGCCGAAAGATCGAACTCACTACTCAGTCGTAATTGATCTCACAAGACATGCTTTCTAACCATTACACCACGTCGAAGTGTCCTGTGTTTACATGTGACACAAGGCCGAAACTATAGGGTACTCAGTGAGGATCGAACTCACTACTCAGTCGTAATTGTTCTAGCGAGACAAGATTGCTAACCATTGCACCAACCCGACGTGCCCATATAGTTGCATATTGTATTGTTTTATTTGTTTACTTCATTGCTCGCTTTATCTGAATTAATTCGCTATATTTGTGAAGTTTAATTTTATTCTTGCAAATATGTTCGATAGGCCACTTCCGATTTTGAGCAGAGTCTCTTAAGAAAAGAGATATTTGTTAAATCGTGTGCACAGCCACAAGAGGTTTTTAAGTGAGGAAGAACTAGAAAACAGAAAAATCCATACTTCTAACATCCGTTGCCTGAATAGTGACATTTTATTCACTAATTATTTATTTTATTTACTCCCATTTCCTCCAGTAGGAATAGATAGGTTCGCCGATCGTCCGGTTCACACTCCTCTCCTGTTTTTTGAACGGGGGCTTAGATGTCTATCTCTTATTTTGCAGTTTATGATTCGGTTTCCGATTCTTTCTGAAGTCTAATTCAACTCTATAGACCTATAATCTTCAACTGAGCTCTGACTAATTATTTAATTTCTTCTCTCCCAAAAGAAGTAGATCGGTTCGTCTAACGCCCGGTTCACACTCCTCATCGTCTTTTTGAACGGAAGTAGAATTTTATCTCTTGATTCCTGTTTGAGATTGGGTTTCCGGTTCCTTCTAGTGTCTACTTCCGCATTATACTTCTAACGTCTGCGCCTGAACTCGGAAATGATTAAATTTTGACCTCTTCATGTCTAGATTTAGCAATTATCTTTCCTGCATAAGCCCCAGAACTCCACTTCTTCCCTTTTCTTACGCTAATACAATACCACAGAGTAATCTTCTACCTTGAGTGTCTCTTGGGCCTTGTATTGGGTGAACATTAGTACATAAAAAATTACTAAGGAGAGAGAACAATAGAAGTGTAATCAGGAAGACTGTAGAAAGCGATTGACATTGCATTTACATTTTGGAAGAATAAGTTGACTGGAAAAACATGGCGCCGAAAGAGAGACCCACAAGAGAGAAGTGCGAGAAAAGAGACTGTTAGTACAGAACTTAGGGTTACATCTAGGCAACTCGACTGTAAATTCATGAGACCTTATCGCCAGTCTACATATCGCTCCTACATTAATTATTCTCTTATGCCAGATTTCGTATATGTTACTTAAAGAAAAGTTATTTTTTAATCCCTTTATGAGATCGGGCAAATCCACACTTTTTTCTCTCGCTTCTTGATCTCCATCCCCTTCCCGCCTCAAAAACTGTCATAGAATTTAATAGGACGTCAGATGATAGATAATTCTGTACATTATTTACATTATTCGGACTATTGTCCTCATCTTTGTCGCCATATTTATCACAACGATTCGGCTTTCTTCAGGTGGTTGGAATGTAGAACTGAACCCTTTATTTCGCTCACTGGCGTAGACTGTTGTAGTTCCACGTGCCATGTTTTGATGGATGTCAGTTATCTCCTGTTAATTTCTCTCTGAAAGTTCTCCACTGCCTTAACCGGGTATTGAACTCACACTTTTTGGGTTCTGTCAATTGATCTAACCAACGCCTTTATCCACTGTGCCATGTGTCTTTGGTCTTCTTCTAATATCTTATAATGAAATAATAATGGCACAGTGGATAAAGGAAATGTAATAAATATGGCGACAAAGATGGGCACAATAGTCCGAATAATGTAAATGGTGTACATAATACCTCATCTCAGAAATATAGACAGATAATTCTGTTTCTTAATAGCCGAAAAACATTTAAAAAAAAAAAACATCTGTAGGTGTTCAAATGGATTCAGAGATTCTGATCATGTGTACGGATTAAATTACAGATTAATCCAGATTGGATAAGCAAAAGAACCACGGATAAGTAAGTAAAAAAAGCCGGTATATTTTAACGCCTTACTTATCTTCCAATTTTATCATTTGTACATCTGTATTTCAGTTATGCCTAGTGATTTTTTTTTAATTCATACTCATGGGAAATATTTATATATTTTTACATTTTATACTCATGTGAAATATTTAAATAGAAAAGTAACTTTAGCTTCATCTCGCTTCAAGGAATAATTTAATGGCCATATCATCGTGCTTGAAGCTATAAGCTCTTGGTTCACTAACATATTGCCAAATAAGTGATCTAATTTCAGTGTTTCCTGTCCTTCGTGCGCATGTGTAGTCGTATCAACATCACTTTAATCCGATGAAGTACTAAACGAATATGAAAATATTTTTTTTTACTTTGTTATAGTTTTTAAAGTGATGACATTAAAACTAATTCTAATTCTTATTTTTACATTTTCTAGATCACGGTCATATCTCGTTGAATAAACCAGTTCTCGTCCTATCATAGTACGATTTTGGGGAGGTTAGGCATTAATGTGTTATAAGGTTAAAATTTGATTAATAACAGATTCCTACAGAAGGTAGCGTAGGAAAGCGAAAAGAAATGACTAAATATAAACAAGAAGAAGACAGAATGCATGGTTATCCGCAAAAGGATGAGCCCAAAATGTGAATAACAAATCGGAGATACTAAAATCAAACAATGACAAAAAATTAAATATCTAGGGCAGAGCTCTAAGAGAAGGCGGAAATTGTGATGGCCAAGAATATATGCCAGAAGTTAAGCAGGGTATACAGAACAAGGAATACTGAACAGTTACGTGATATCCTTCCTCCTATATACTTTTTTTAAAGCATTTCACCCCAAGTAAGGCGGGAAGCAAGGGGTTACAGAAATTTTGGAGCAAGATCAGATAGGAGTGATAGAAGAAAGGATGAAGAGAAGGGTAGTGGATAGATCAAGGCAGCTGGAGATGTCGATTGACATTACATTTGAATAGCTGGAGATTATAGCTCTCAGGGAATAGAATAGGGAAGGGAGTTCCACAGGCGAGAGGTGCGAGACATGAAGCTATGGGAGTAGAAGAGACGGCTACATTTAGGAGTTTCGACAGTGAAGGGGTGAGAGCGGGATGCCAGCCTCGTTGGGCGCTTGAACTCATGAAGTCTGGGAATCAGCGAATGCACCTCCTCGGAACAATTGCCATGAAAGTATTTGTAAAACAGACAGTGAGAGGCGACGGCGCGTCTGTGAGAAAGTGACTGTAGACGAGATGCCAGATCAGGGCCAATTATATTGCATATCCGCCTCTGGAGCATCTCAAAAACCCCGAGGCAAACAGAAGGGGCTCCAGACCATATATGGCAGCAATACTCCATGCAAGGGCGAATTGTTGATTTGTAGATCTGGAGGATCGATTCCGGGGAGAAAAACTTTCTGACGCGGCACAGGGAGCCAACTTTCCTTGCGGTGGACGAAGTAATTGACTCAATGTATTTGTTCCATCTTAGGACAGCAGTCAACGTGAGACCGAGCAGCCGCAGAGAGGTGCCCTCGAGAAGTTGAGCGTCAGACATTCTAATGGAGAGCAGGGAAGGATCTCTGTGGTGATTAATAGAGAGCAGTTTTGTTTTTGAGGCATTAAAGTTGTCCAGCCAATTCCTGCCCCAGTTCACAACCGATTGGAGGTCATTTTCGAGACGCACGGCCATGGTAGTGAATGCTTGAAAATCTCCTCAAAGATGAAGAAGAGACTCAAAGCAACAGAAATATGGCTCTACAAGATGTTAAGATTACAATGGAATCACATGTGAGTAACGACGAGATTTTAGAAAAGAAAATGGAGGCAGAAAGAAACTTATAGTTAACATCAAAAAGAGGCAGTTGAAATTCCTGGAGCACGTAAAGAGGAAGGAGGGTTTGGAAAATCTGATACTCACAGGACAGATTGAGGCAAAGATGGACAAAGGAAAGCAGCGCCCTAACACACTTGATGAACTTGATTAAATGGATGATAGAACAGGATTTGAGAGAAATAACAAAAAGAAAAAACTTATTAAAAGCTAAGAGAGACAAGAGGATATGGAGGGCTATGATCGCCAACATCCTGAAAGAACATGACTCATAAGAAGAAGATTAACGGATTTTTATAAAACTATATTTAATAAAGAAATGTTTATAAACCTATAATCAATACGTATTGCTGCGGGGAGGTGGTGGGAACGCTAAATACACAGTTTATCATGTAATACCATCACCACCCTACCGCCATTCTGCCTTCCAATGGCAAATAACAAACGGTTTACTCCTGGTTTCATTAAAGTTTCCTTTCTCATAGATGGATGGCCTTCACTACGCTATGGAATTCCATAGTAGCAAGTTGTAAGTTTTGTTTGGTGACCTCGTAGCCGAATTTTCGAACTCTGGGTCGAGGTCGGGACAACTGTAAGGGTTGGCGTAATAAACTTGTGTGGTCACTCACATGATACCAGCAGGGATAGCCTTGTGTTCACAGGAATATAAAAAAATAAAATAAAATAAAAGGAAATAACACTAAAAGCACGTTGAGTTGTAAATTAAAATCATATAATTTCATTTATTTTTGTGTCCTGGTCTCTGTGTGTGTGTGTATTTTAGTTATATGTGTTCTAAGGTTGCATGTGATAAAGAAAACCACTTCGTCTTATAACAAGCAAGGTGCCGAGGAGAGGAGATGGGCATCTTGACTCTCCGGAGGCTATTAGCGAAGAGCGTGAGTTCGGCGTTTTTTGGCGCTAAGTATCCGTTTTCTGGCAGAAAAAGTTCCTGGTGCATGCTGGGAGAACTGTTATTATTTTGGCTTTATTTATTTTATTTTAAACAAAATTTTAATGTTGTTTTATTTTATTTTATTTATGATAGTGATTATTATTATTATTATTATTATTATTATTATTATTATTATATTTTAATTTATTAATAATAATGTCCCTACAAACTCATGAATGTCCGAGTTAGCTCGACCGAATAATAAATAATATAACAATGGAATTTTCTAAACCTAGAATTAATTTTTTTAGAAAACACAGAAATTAATTTTAAATCTAATAATTAATACCGGATGATATAGTTGGCATTAATAGGAAAAGCTTCATCATTAATTAGATAAGTGAACTCTTGGACGTAATGTGTTGTGGCTTTAAAAAAAAATGTTTTGGATATGAGGGTAGCGTAAGGGTTATCGGCCCGTTCTTTTATGTTTTTTTCTTTTTTTTCTGCGTATTTATAACGTTATTGTTTCGTCTACGAATTTGGGGACGAGACATGAAGTAAGAGAAATGTGGTTCTGCAGGAAGATGCTAAGGATACCATGAAATATTATGTGAGCAATGACGAGATTTTAGAGAAAACAGAAACGAAAAGGAAACTTATAGTTAACATCAAAAAGAGGCAGTTAAAATTCCTGAAGCACGTAATGAGGAAGGATGTCTTGGAAATGATGAGGAATGACTAAAAGTAAAGGATTGCTGGATGATGTTTTTGTAAAGGACGTATAAGAAGATTTTCATATTATGAAGATATGCTGGATAGATAACGGTTGACCTTTACAAGTTTAAGATTATAATGATCGGGGAAGAATCCACTCGGATGTCTGTGAAAAAATGCAACAATTCTAGGGAAAAAAACTGTCTGAGTGGATCTTCCTCTTTACCAATAGAACATGAAAGGAATGTAGATGTCGACTCAATATGAGTGGCCTGTTGGGTTTTAGATGAGATGGTTTAGACTGGTGTAACAAAGGAATATAGTTCACCCGATCATTAGACATAAAAATAGCGATGGAGCAATAAGAGGAGAGTTACGTCCCTTCTGTAAAAAGGGTCTGTAGTGTGGAAAACAATTCATCGCCTACGAGGCCGCAAAAAAAAAGGGCTGTTGAACTGTGTCAGTGCTGGAAAATGGGGATTGGGGAGTTCCAGCCCAATTTTTTGGTCTGGCCTAGTTCTTGTAAATATAGAGCCTAGCGGAAAGAGTTAGATATTTTCTGTAGTGGTACAAGTAAACTGACAATTTCTCCGAGATCTTTAGCAAAGTATCGTATCCCACTTGAGTCCCAACAGCCATCCCAGGTAAGTAGCCCCATTGAGAGTATAAGGTCAGAGGGAAGATCAGGTTTCAAGCGCTAGGAATCTAGATTTAGTGGGAGGTAGCCATAAGATATATAAACGTAAAGTAGTGGAGAACACGACCATTTAAAAATCTTACAAAAAAAAAAAACCCAGAAACATTGATATAAACCATATGTAGAGTATTAAATAAGATTCAAGAAAAAAAAGTCCGGGAGTTTTCGAGAGATTATAAAAGTGAAAGTACTTTTGATATGTCCTAATATATTTCAGTTATTCTGAAAAAGAGTAAGATATATTATGGTCGGTGTTTAAATAGTTTGACACATGAAGCCAAGTCCAGGATGAGATAATATAACAGTTGCTACAGTCAAAGAATCGCTTCAATCAATGTCGTTTATAATGTTCCATCATCCCAAGTCGATAGATGCAATTTCCTCCCTGGGTTGAGTTCGATTATCCATAAATACTTATCGCGTGTCAAGTAATAAAGTCGTGCAGTTTTCGTCCGTTTTCACCTTGAATTAAATACAGATCATCGCCTAATTCTTTTTTTTCCGGATTTAAAAGGCGATCAACCTGAACCAAACCGACTACCAATGATTTCCTTTTGACTTTTATTCCGTTACTAGCAGCATGGCCCGGCGTTGCCCGTGCTTGATTCAAAAATCGTACGTCTCATACAGCAATCGCTATCACTTGACTTAAAATATTTTTGCTCTTCCTTGCCTTTAAAGGAGTGCCCTTTGCCGTGCTGATGTTGCTACATGCCTTACTTCTTGCCTATCTCACACTGCCAAATTTTCTAAGCTCTATACTAAACATTAAATCTGTTACGAAAAAAGAACTAAACAAAATGAACACAAAACCATCAGCTTTTTAAAAAAAGGACTCGTAACTGGAAAAAAACAAATAAAAAAAGAATGTTAACAACAAATACTTTTTCACACCCAACCCAGTTCTGCGGAATCAGAATCAACGTTGAGTTCAAGCAAGTGAATGAGCCAATTCGATTAAAGTGCCATGCAGATTTAAATTTTTCTCACTTGTGACGAATGCAGTTATCGATTTTTTTTGCATGCTACTTAACATTCGTGTCAGTCAGCTGTTGGCTCTCACGCTGGCCAATAGAATCTTCCTGCCTATTCGTGGCAGCCAGCTATTGGCTCTCACTCTGGCCAGTACAAAATGGCCGCAAACTGCATGAAAACTGTCGCAGAAGCATGAAAAAATCGATTATTTCCACTATCGATGGGAGTTGGGAAATGCAAAGTCGGTCTTGGCCTTCCCGCTAACTTGGAGCATATGCATGTAAATTTTGGTGCAAATCCGTCGAAAATTACGGCGATGCATTCGTTAAACACACACACACACACACGCACACACACACACACACACACACACACATCCTGCCTTTTATAGATAAAGATTTGTATTTTATTCATTGTTTCCTGTTTAGGACTGGGTTTTCGGTTCCTTCTAAAGTCTACTTCAACTTTGTATAGGTACCTCCGCGAAATTGCAAAAAAATAGAGCATAGTCTGATGAAAAAGACGCCAAAATTTATGAAAACAAAATTTTATCGTCAAAATGCTTATGTTTTTATGAAGAGGATAGACCAAATTTTTTTAATTATTTTCAAAATTTTTCCATCTTTTAGAATATTCTAAATTTTGATTTAAAAACCTTGTTTATCTTTTTTTTGCAAAAAAGGAATACTAAATAACAGATAATTTTTAGCGCGTTTTTTTTGTATTTATACCTATTAATTTGGAAAATCTTGTAAAAATAAAAATAATTGTCAGATGTTAATGAAACTTTCAGAAAATATTCACAGATGATCGAAATTATTATGAATATGTTTTTTTATTAACGTCATGGCAAAAATAATTTTTTATTTTTATTAACACCCCATATCTAATTTTATGAAAAACTCAAAAATTCCATACCATCGGTTTTTAGTGATTACAATATTTAAAGCACAAGGCTTTGAAGAATGTAAATTTTTTTTTTTTTTAATGAACCCATTACCTGAAAATCAGCTCTGAATTGTAACATACAAAACTCAATAAAAACAAATATACTATTTAATCTCAAACGCTTTTATTTGTCTTTATTTGTTCGTATGAATATGGACAATATTTTCTGAAAGCAAAAAAATTTTTCAATGAAAATTGAATTTTTAATACAATTATTTCTCATTTCTTTAATTTTAAATCGAAATTTTAACACTTTTTCATTAAATTTTTAAAAAATTATAAAAATAAATAACAGCACCATCCACCTTTGTACTTCTCTTTCTTAGCTCGTCATTGTCTAGGGATTTGAAAATTGTATAATTTGGACCAATCCGATGATCCGCACTTATGAAGAAATGTTTTGATAAAAAGCGCTTAAATGGTTTGTCATTAAAAAGTACGGAAGGTCACAAGCTATAAAACGTCACGTGGCTTGAGTTTAAGCGTAGATTTCATTATTTATAGTATTTATTATCTCTATAGATAGTATCAACAAAGTTATGTTTAAGTTCCAGTAATAATAAAATAACAAAATAAAGGAAATTGGAATGCTAATTTTTTGTTTTTTATTATCTACTAATTACGGGGTAGTACATAAGCTGATTCACGAAAAAAAAAAAAACGTTACGTCACGTATGACCATCCGTATGATAACGCGAATCTCGCGTTAGCTGTCGATATGTGATGACAGGCATCACTCACCACTTCAAAAATGACAACACAGTTCAGATCGCCTACTTTTTATTTCGAACAATTTTTTTATTCGAAAAAAGTAAGTAAAAGCTTCTTTCAAAATATTTTAAATAATCTTTAATTTTGCTAATTTTAGTCAAATAAATTTTGAAAAACGTAGAATTGATTTTTGGAATAATTATAAACAAGGATTTTAACTTAGAAAAAAAATGGCTGATAGCTACATTTTTTAAGTAATTTTGATGACAGAAATAAACAACTTTTTTAAATAAAATTTCGGACGTGATAAGGATGAGTAAAATTTTTTAAAATAATCAAAAAAAATACTTTGGTGTTTCTTCTTAAGAATGATATATATATTTAAGCCGATAAAATTTATTACATCGTTTTTTTTCATGCTATATTTTTTTTTGTAGCAATTTTGTGGAGGTACCTAACTTTGTACTTCTAATATTTTCCACTCATCATGGAAATGTTACTCACTCATTGGTGATAATTTTCTCTAGTAAATTATTTTCACTCGTTAATTTTAATTAGTGATTTTTTTTCTTTCCCAATAGGAGTAGATTGGTTCGCCTAAGGCCCGGTTCAAACTCCTCCTTAGTTTTCTAAGCAGGAGTAGATGTTTTCCGATTGCGTCCTGTTTAGGAATGGGTTTTACTTTCCTTCTATTTCCACCCTATACTTCTAACGTGTCCGTCTGAACTCAGAAATGATATCCACTAATTAAATCTTGACCTCTTCAAGTCTGACATTATCAGTTTCTTTTCCTTCATACCCCTAAGAACTTGACTTTTTGCTCTATCTTAAACAGTAATCCTCTACCTTGAGTGGCTCTTTTACTTTGTGTTATGGGGTCCACCCCTTTTTCATACAAGTGGACTCGACCAGTGTGTACTTGGACTGCTGTCGTTAAATACCCAGAGTCAGTCAGTGAGAGACAGAGATTGTGATTGAGTTGGAGGTAGAGTAATAGTGTGAGGTAACCGCTTGTAGAAGTCACAGTTACAAGCACGTAGACTCTAAGAAAGTCCTACTTCGAAACTGAATTTACAAGATTGTATATATATATTATTATTGCTACTAACCGCGTTTCTGGATCTACTAACCGTATTACCAATTGTATTATTGTGTAAATACGTTTATTTGTTATATTTCATTCCTGCGTTTGTCATTCATTTTGAGACCGGATTTCATCCCGGAATCCACAACACTTTGTATTGGGTGACCATTAGTAAAATAAAAATTTTTTAAAAATATGTTTTTCTTTAAAAACAGTGTATGTTAAAGACATAGGCTATCCAAGTCTAGATTTTTTAATATGGTTAAAAAATCATAACTTCTAATGTAATGTGTCAAACGTGTTCAGGGAATAAGTGTTCATGTCTTTTCACAACTTGTCTCTTTTTTGCTCTGATTGTTAGTAAATATCAATACAGCTGATGGCACTGTATATGGGTGCACCAGCGAAAGTCTAGATGACCCTAACCTAGATCTGATATCGCCTCTGTTCTTGAGCGCACAGCTTAATGTGGTTTGAACATTCAATACCTCTTAAACCAAGCTACTAATGTTTCATTATTAAAGAGCATGCGCACTGAGTTATTCTCCAGTCAATATGGACGGCTTTATTCTCAATGAAGCTCCTTGCCTGGAATATCCATTAGGATTCAAGTGCTCTCAAGACCTCAAATGGAACTCATATATAAGATCAATGCTGGAAAAGGGTGCGGTTAATTTTTACCGATCGAGCAAATACCTGACATTTCCTGCTATGCCTGATTTTCACAAGAGCCAGATGTTGCCCAATCTGGGTTGAAGCCTCCCAGTCTTAACTTTCCAGCCAAACACGTTTACGCTGTCTTGTTTGTGGTCAATTATTTTCCACGTTGTCCACAGACGAAACTTTGCAAGCCTCTCACTACTTTATTGATTATATTCATGGCAGACGAGTTGCATTCCTTTGTTCCACAAGTTCAGACCTTCACTGCTGTGAGCCACTATACCACGTACAAGGGGTAAACACATAATTCGGAATTATTTTTCTGCTCATCTGGTGTTCAATTAAAACTAAAGAGTCTAACTGTAAGAAGAGATGGTTACATACATTCCCAACGAAAACGAATGCAATGACCTCGGCTGGAATTCGAACTCGGCACGCTAATATCATCTTTTTAACCGGTAACAGCTACGCTATGCGAACATTCCATGATTAATAAACCACATAATTAAGCAAACCTGTTTAAATGGAAATATGCTACTGATATATATATATATATATATATATATATATATATATATATATATATATCAAATTTTTTAATATATATATATATATATATATATATATATATATATATATATATATTAACAAAATTTGATTCGACAAAAAAAAGGTGGATAAACTGTCTTCTAAATTACGAAAAAATGAAAACATTGACCGCTCATTTAACAAATACATTTACCAAAATTACACAAAAATATCTTCAAATGTTAAAGAGTACACTTCTTCAATAAAATCGCCATTAGCCTCAACCACGGCCTACAGGCGTCTTCGGAATCTCATGCAACTCCATAATCCTTGCTTTCAGTTCATCTTTGGTGTTTGTTGGTCTCTCGTTCAACTGTGCTTCACACATAATAATCAAGGGGGTTGCAGTCTTGGGAGTTAGGTGGTCAGATTTAAGGGGTGATGTGGTCGCAGAAATTGTCTGACAGCCATGACTGGGTTCTCCTGCTTGTGTGGTATGGGACAGAGTCTTGTTGCTAGACATAGTGTTTTCCAGATGCCACCGTCTTGACCCAGGGCAGAACTATCTCTTCAAGGCACATGATGTAGGCCTCCGCGTTGTGCCTGAGGGCCTATGGGAAGATCAATAGAGGCATAACTTCGTCATCACTAGTTATCACCCCAAACGCCATGATTGGATATATCATCCATCTCTTTCCGAATCCTCTACGCTGTCCTCAGATTGATACCCAAACACTCTGAAATGTTCGTATTCGAGCTTCCAGAGCGAATGTCGTTTCCAATTTTCTGTCGTTTTCCAATTGCGTCATGCTGCTCCAAACTGACCCTACTATACTGTACAGTCGACAAAATCAAAAACAAACAACGCGAATGCCCGGAATTAAAAATATAAATATGGCGACAATTTACACATCGCACCCTGTATATGTACGAAGCCATTCTTGGGAGATTTTTCAGCTAACACATCGGAAAAAGAAACCGTTAGCAAATTTAACTGACAAAAGGGGAAGGAATTCACAATTTTTACTCCCCACTGGTTTTATTAACAAATATATCGTCAATAAATTCTAATTTTAATCGAGGTTCCTTTTTCCTCCTCCTTATATATATTTCTCTTGCAGTGTGAATTGTTTCCTCTTTCGTCAATTAACTTGGGTAACGGTTTCTGATGATGCGTAAACTGAAAGCGCTCTCAAGAATAACTTCGTGTATATTCAAATTTGTATATATATATATATATATATATATATATATATATATATATATATATATATATATATATATATATAGATGGATGGAGAAATAGAAATGGATGGATGGATAAAATAAATAATATATATATATATATATATATATATATATATATATATATATATATATATATATATAAATACAAATATAGGTAACTATACTCGTTTCGAAATACCTTCGAATTTTTGATTTGCCAACTTTCCCTGGCGATCAACTTAGGTGAAACCTGGGTAGGTTTGTCTGGCACACTAGGTTATATATATATATATATATATATATATATATATATATATATATATATATGGCCTGATGATTACGTTAAGCATGAAACAGTCTGTCGACCCTAAGTGCTGACTTCAATGTTCACATTTATACTTGAATGCATGTTTCATTAAATAATATAGACAAGTTTTGTCTATTTATTTTAAGTAAGTTCCGTTCATATTGTCTGATAAGATTAATCACATTATCATTGAAAGACGAAAGGAAAACGCCATATTGATATATGTTTAAATCCAATCTAAGCTTTCGGCTTACATAAGCTATTATCAAAGATGACAATTTCAATAAATCAAACAACACAATCTTTCTCTCAGAAACGAGTGATGATCGGATGCCGAAAATCCTCATATATAGCCAAGTTGTTCATGGTAAGCGTATTGTAGGCCGTCCTTGGTTACTCTTCAACTTAAACACAATTTAAATGCTGCAAACTTCGTTATAGAGAAGTTTGAACTTAAAACCGAGCAAACTAGAGAAACACCTGCTACCGTGTTTTAACTAACGTTGAAAAGAATCATCTCAACCATCTGAGAGAATTAAGAATTAACACTTAATCCCGGGCTAATACATAGGACAGTAATCCCTTCAGTGTTCCCTTTGTGTGGATTTGTTTGCAAATCCCATGCAGGATTGTTGTCTCATACGAATCATAAACATAAAAACTGAACTGAAAGACACTCATACGCCGAAAACGATGGGAGAGTCCCTCATCATCATCTTTCTCTCATGTGGTCGTGTACGACGTCATAGAACCACATTACGAAATTATGACCGGCGGCTGCTATTCCGCAACCGTTATCGTCGCATATTAAAATTGTATGAAAACAAAAGAGTATGTCATCTCTGACGGTCTATATCTTTGTTATAATGTCCATATATCCAATCTGATGATGGCTCATGTGAGCCGAAAGATTACATCGTGAATTGATATAATAAATAAATATTCAAATGTTGGACAGTTTTTGTCTTTATTTTCTCTTGAAACTAAAACCATTATACGACGCTTGTATAAAACATAACAGACATTCGTTATCTGTTTTATTTAACAATTTTGTTTGAAAATGATCTGCTGCCGTTATACATTATATATATATATATATATATATATATATATATATATATACATACATACATACATATATATATATATATATATATATATATATATATATATATATATATATATATATAAATTAAGGAAATCTATCACAAAATGTAAAAAGATTTTGTGTGAAGCATTATCTGTTTTATTTAACGGTATTGTTTAAAAAATGATCTGCTGCCCTTACACACACTATATATATATATATATATATATATATATAGATAGATAGATAGATAGATAGATAGATAGATATGATACATAAATATATATATATATATATATATATATATATATATATATATATATATATATTAAAGAAATCTATGACAAAGTGGAAAAAGTTTTTGTGTGACGCGTTTCGTCCTTTAGTACATCACGCACGCACGCGCGGGCACAAAACACACACATATATATATATATAGGGGCACCTCATGGCGGTGCAATAGTTGGCAAACATGTCGCTAGAACAATTACGATTGAGTAGTCTCCGATACTCACTGGGTACCCCCTACTTTCGGCCTTGTACCACATCTATGCTACGCTTAGAAAATCACTATATGTGTAAACATCCTGAATAAATGAACGAGTATATATATATATATATATATATATATATATATATATATATATATATATATAAACAAGGCCATTAATTTAGGGTACTTAAACCTGAACGGACTACCATAGAGAAAGGCCTAGCTCTAGTAGCATAGTAAATATCATTTCATAGTGAAACTTCAATTACTAAGTTTAGAATAGTTTTCGATAATCTTGCCATTTTCAAACACTTGCCTCACTTAAAAAGCCGTGTTTAAAATCCAGTATTTTTTGTTACCTTGGCTCGAACACCGATTATATGGCCACTGCTGGGAAATATGAAACTAAGTTCGCAATGAAACAAGATATATATAATCGTTTTAAAGGTTATTCATGTTGTTTAATATTGTATAACCTGTATTTCGTACATTTTAGAGTAGGTAACCTGTTACGTAAATCAATATATATATATATATATATAAATATAAACGTAGTTCTTGATACAGTTAATTTCATTACTGTCATTATCTTACACAGTTGAAGAAAAAAGTTATCAAATAGTCATTAATGTTTGCTTTGCTCAGCAGAGTTCTGGCAAAATATCAGATAATTTCCAAGAAGTTGGCACCATCTTTACTCTTTGGGGAGATTGGCGTCTTTAAAATGTTCAATTTCGAACTCTCACCTACGGGTGATTCTATACACAGAGTAGTTTGACAGCTATTGGAATCAAGATTGCACCTTTTTTTATTCTTAGGGAAAATGGAAACAAAAAGTACAATGACAAATAGAATCAGAAAGAGACGGTTGAAATTTCTAGCGTGTATACGGAAAGGAGGCTTTGTATATGTGACACTAACAAGACACACTGAAGAAAAATGGGTCATAGGAAAGCAGTGGATAACCTACGCAGCGACCTTGTGTAAATGGTTGGCAGAACAGGGATTATGAGATAGCAAAAAGAGAAACTTTGCTAATGTTGGAATTTTGGGGTGCTAGTGAGCCAGCCAATATGAGCTGAATCATTTTATAGTTCACCAATAGAAGGGTTAACCAATCAGAAGGCTCAAAATATTCAATGCGACGTGTATAAAGGCGGCCATTGTTTTTTTCCCGAATACTCACGGCTAGCCTTTGATATCGAAGACGGAAGAATTACGGAACAGCTGCTGCTGGTATTGGCGATATAGTCAGATTCAGTAGAGTGTCTAACTCGAGAGTATTAATCTTTAACGTTGTTTCATTGAACAGATTACGTACTGCGCTGTATTCTATATTCATAGACTATGGTGAACGTGTTTAACAACTAAAGGCTACAAGATACAGGAAATTGTAGAGAGACATGGTCGATCACATCTTGAAGAAACATCGCAGGAGATGTCTCATGATACATGATTCGTGATTATATGTGGTTACCATATTAGTTTTTACCTTACAGAGAAAATGTGGAATCGTAGTAAATGTTTGGTAGGACAGGGATTAGTAGAGATAGGAAAAAGACCAACCTTACGAAGAGCTACAACGGACAAGAAATTGTGGAGAGCCATGATCACCTACGGCACACATCATATAGAAGAAGAATTCTATCACTGGGTGAAAACCTGTTACAAAACAGATTTAACCAAGGAGATATCAGGACTAACATTATTGTTTTTTTTAAAAAAAAAGAGGACTGATATTTTTCCGACATTCAATCCAATGAAGCTTACATGTCATCCATCATATGAAAAACTTGGCGTCGTGTGACACATCCATCAAGTAACGAACCCAATTAAAATGCCTTACTGTTGTAACCTAGAAAAGGTTACTACTACTGTACTGTACTGTACTGATGCGGCATTCACCCTGGGCGGATTGAGCCGGCTTCTTCCTCTTATGAGAAGAAGATTCTTGGGATAAATTACAGAAGTAGGGTACCCAGGCCTACTCGGATAACGTTCTTGCTTGCCGCGGGATTCCCACAGACGCAGAGACAGGAACGACCAGAAGCCGCCGGTTGCCGATGCAGACGCTCCTTGGATTTTCACCAGAGCCCTTGTTAGCCGGCGTGTGTGTCAGACCTGTCCGCCTTGGGTGGCACTACCAGGAACGAAGTTCCGGGCGGCATAGCTCTGACACTACCGATTACACCCCCCACTGTGAGGTAAGGGTTGGACTTTGGGGGCTTACAGTACCAGGTGTTCCCAAGCGGTCCCCCATCTAAGTACTGACCTGGCTCTACGATGCTTAACTTCGGTGATCGTACGAGAACCGGTGTTTCAGCGTGATTTGACCGTAAGAAAAGGTTACTGAATGAGGAATAACCAAAATGGAGGTTGGGAATGAAATGGTAATCTTTATAACATCAATAAAATACAATACTCGCCAGCGGCGTGAAGTTGGTAAACCACTGCTAGTGGTGGACAGCATATTAAACCCCACTTAGAATAGTGTCCAAAATATTTATCAAGTGTGGGACATACACATTACTTTTCATAGGTACGGTATATAACACTTACCTTAGAAGTAAGCTAATCTCGCAAGCTATTTCTGTAGTCAGTTCTACTGCGACTAGGGGCTTACGGTCATATCACATTGAAATACCGGTTTCCGTACAATCACTGAAGTTAAGCAACGCCGGTACCTAGATGTGTGATCACATGGAAATACCAGGACTTGATTACGTCTCGTTGGAAATCTGACCGCCGTGTTCTAATTCCTGTCGGGTTCGTTTTCGTTTACTCACAGACAGTCTTGGTAATGCAGGTATCTACCTATCCAACTATTGGTTAGTTAGTAGAAACTGTATCAATAAATGATTATTATCGCTAAAAACATTCTTACAATCTAAAAATAAATTTAAATAACGTGCACAAATTTGATAAGTCGTAAAAAACAAATTAATAAAATACTGTAACTAGGTGCTCCACATTTGTAACCTTGTGGCTGACTTAACTAAACTTAAAGGTTGATGCATGTCAAACTTGCATATTCCCCGATGCTATAATTAGTCAGTTTTATATTTCAATGGCGATACGAAGGTTTGTTAACAGATTTATTAATTAAGTGGCTCGTTATTTTTTACGGGTTATGAACCTTTTACAGGTTATTTAAAGCTAAAAAAACATATTTTACATTGTAAGATTTTTATTGAGATAATTATGGTTTAGCGTTAGAGGTCTTACTAATTAACCCATAGCTGGGGTCAGAAGAGGTGGACTCATACATTTCATGAGCGAATCTGCGCGTAAGTGAATATAACAAACGCAACGGGAATTAGAACTCAGTTCGCCGATTAACGATTTCAAGTTATTGTCCATTACACCATCCGCACACCCAATCTTACTGTGCCCGGTATTCCCATATTGTCAAATATCTAGGTACTGACCAGGCTTGGCGTTGCTTAATTTCAGGGATCGAACGGGAACCCGTGTTTTAACGTGATGTGTCAGTAAGCCTAGTTGACAGAAGAGGTAACATCAGGTGTTGGATGGGGTTGGCTTTGCTTAAGTGCTGTTGTTAACGAAATACTCTCACAGAACAGAGCTAAATATGTTCTACACTAAGTTAAGCTGAGGATACGAAGTGGGTCAGTTACGTATTTTTTTTTTTTTTTTTGTTCTGCGCTAGTAGGCGGTGTTCGCGTCGCCAGGATAAAAAAAAGTATACAGGTTATTTTTTACACACGCAGAACAATCAAGCTGCGACGCGATTTTCGCCTCCGCGTCTCGTATACACGAGTTTGTCGTTGCTTTGAAATTTTTCATGCAGCAAGGGCGGACTATCATTGTTGTTTCATCCGTGTGTTGTTTGATATATTGGAATTGTCATATTTGATAATGGCTTATGTAAGCCGAAAGCTTAGATTGGATTTAAACATATATCAATCTGATGTTTTCCTTTCGTCTTTCAATGATAATGTGATTAAGCTCATCAGACAATATGAAACGAACTTACTTAAAATAAATAGACAAAACTTGTCTATATTATTTAATGAAACATGCATTAATGAAAAATTGCTGCCTAAATATACACAATATATATATATATATATATATATATATATATATATATATATATATATATATATATATAAACGTGTTTGCTCGGTCTAGCTAATATGAACTTTGAGCACGACGTTGAGTACTGAGTCGGTAAGTTTGCCGATAGTCCCTTTCTTTTTCTTTTTTCAGTATTGTCGCTTTTATTCGAGACTGTATCTGGATAAGAGTTTTATGTTCTGAGAATTTGTCCATTGGTTCCACGAACGGTGTTTTCTTTTCTTATTATATATATATATATATATACATATTTGTGTGTGTGTGTGTGTGTGTGTGTGTGTGTGTGTGTGTGTGTGTGTGTGTGTGTGTGTGTGTGTTTTTAGATTAGGCAGTATGGGCCGGAAAATAGACATTGAAATAAAAAGACCTTAATGCAGTTTGACAAAGCAAATGTATTCTGCCCAAATCATGTCTTTTCCCGCTGGTCAGTACATTTAGATTCACTAATGTGCAATCTTCAGGCGGCTGACATTTTTCGCCGTTGTCCATGTTCCATGTACCCACCAGGACAAACTCTAAATATAAAATCTCCGAATTGTTTTTTTTTTTTTTTTTTTTAAGCCGGCGTAATGTTTAAAATGTCGCCGATCGGGCATTTCTGTGCCCACAACGGCGAGGATGGTCAGTATCTTGAATACTTGAGATTTTACATTTTCCGTTCACTGTGGTAGATTATATGGGACCGGCTTTACAGCAAACAGTGTTGACCGCCTGAAGTGAATGCATGAATCTTAAAGTAGTGGCCGTCCGGAAGAGACACCTTTTAGTGAATAACAGATATGTATAAAGTAAAACTCATGAGGTTTTACTTGAATTATTACAGAAACACTTCACAAGATAATTCATGTTACATAAAATATCTTGCAAGTATACGTGAGAGATAGAGAGAAAGACGGATAAACATACAATCAGATACAGAGTTTTAGATATAGACGGATAGGTCCAGCCTAAAAAGTTACATGATTTTGAATAGATAACTCGAAAAGAATACTGTATGGACTTTTATCCAGGCCCATTGTGTACATGAAGCTTGAAGATAGAAATGACTACTTCAAGAGAAACTGGAGAAACTATGTATTTGTTTAATTTTACCCTTTATCAAAATTCCCGAACCATTATGTCGCACCTTGTATAACAAAAATGCGTTTTGTTATTTGCGTCTGCGAGTGTGTCTCTCTTTTCTTAGTTTATTCCTTGTCCAGCAGGGAGAAGACGGATCATTTTCTTCTCTTTACTTTTTACTACAGACTGACCACAACTGATTGCCCATTGCTGCTAAATCTCAAATTAGCTTGATACTAATACGATATTGTCTGGAAAAAAAGAGACGTTACAAGCTAAAATTGCTGTAATCAAAGGTGGCTAAAAACTTATCATAGCCCACTGTACAACAGAAGGCCAGAATTGATTAATACTAACTCCATCAGCTCTAGAGGCTAACCCGGTTAATGTTAACTTAAAACAAACGAAAGAGTTGAAAACAAGGCAAAGAGGAAAACTATCAACGTGGGTGTAACTCTAGACACGTGTGTGTATATGTAGGGCTGAATGCGTTTGTAATTTAAAGATTAATGTAAAAATGGTCGCGTGAAGTGGATAACGGTCTACGCGTATTTTTCTGCGACAATCCTGGAAATGGTTAATTCTTCCTTTAGTTGCTGACACAAGTGATGTGCCAAGAGTTTCAACTCACGCGTTGCAAAACCCACAGAAATGTTCACTCACTGGAAAAGGGTTTAGGCACAAAATCCTCTGATAAATTTCATTTTTTTTATATATGCGTGAATAATTAATAAATCGAAACGATATAAAAGAGAACATACCACAGGCATGCACGCGTTTACAGAAATATGTATTTGTTAATTCTTTTAAGTACATATTTTTTTCCACCCCAAGCAAGGCGGGAAGCCACTAGGACGCAAGGGATTACAGAAGATTTGGAGCAAGATCAGATAGGAGTGATAGAGGAAAAAATGAGGAGAAGGATAGTGGATAGATCAAGGCAACTGGAGATGTCGATTGACATGACATTTGAATAGTTGGAGATTATAGCTCTCAGAGAAACAGGACTAGGGAAGGAAGTACCACAGGCGAGAGGTGCGAGATATGAAGCTATTGGAGTAGAAGAGACGGCTACATTTAATAGTTTTGACAGTGAAAGGGTGAGAGCGGGATGCTAGCCTCGTAGGGCGCTTGAACTCATGAAGTCTGGGAACCAGCGAATGCAGCTCCTCGGAGCAATTACCAGTATTTGTAAAAAAAGACAGAGAGAGGCGACGGCGCGTCTGTGAGAGATTGCCAATTATATTGCATATCCGCCTCTGGATCTTATCAAGAACCCTGAGGCAAACAGAAGGGGCTCCTGACCATATATGGCAGCAATACTCCATGCAAGGGCGAATTGTTGATTTGCAGATGTGAAGGATCGATTCCGGGGAGAAAAATTTCCTGGCGCGGCACAGGGAGCCAACTTTCCTTGCGGTGGACGAAGCAATTGACTCAATTTATTTGTTCCATCTCAGGTCAGTAGACAACGTGAGACCGAGCAGCCGCAAAGAGGTGCTCTCAAGAAGTTGAGCGTCAGACATTCTAATGGGGGGCAGAGAAGGATCTCTGTGATGATTAATAGAGAGCAGTTTTGTTTTTGAAGCATTAAAGTTGACCAGCCAATTCCTGCCCCAGTTCACAACCGATTGGCGGTCAATTTCGAGTTGTATTCTTATCTGTATTGTATATATTTCAATATTAACAGTACACACCTAAAACCGTGGTTAGTACATAATCTTACATACGGTATGTTTTTTTCTGACACTTATAGCTAATAATAAAGTAATACAATTAAAGCAAGAAAAAAAAATATATTTCATTTTTCATTCATAAATTTTTCATTCATAAATTTTTCATTCATAAATTTTTCATTCATGAATTTTTCATTCATGTATTTATTTTGCATTCATAAAACTGTATATTTCATTTTTGAGATGAGGATTTTCCATATACTTTAATCCATTCTCGTCTTCCTTATGATACAAGCTACTATAGAAAGAACGTTTTAGCCAATTACGCTCTGCTACCATTATTTTCTTAATCATTTCACCTCAAGAAAAACAATAACGTGACCAAGATAGAAGGGGGTTACTGAGTATTGCAGAATATGACAAAAAACATTATTAAGGAGAATGATTAACAACAGAACAATAATTAAGAAGACAGAAGATAACGACTGAAATTGCGTTTAAAGTTTTGAAGATCAAACTGAACTGGGAAACAAGAATCCAGATGTGAGTTCCACAGGTGCGATAGAATAAACTATTAGCATAGAACTTATGGGTGCATCGAGCCAATTCAATTGTAAAATGAAGAGACCTTGCAGCCAATCTAGTACTGCGCTTAAATTCATAAAGTCTACGTGCCATAGAGGAAAGTTAATCAGAACAATTACCATGAAAGTATGTATAGAAAAAGCGCCGAAAACTATGTTCTGGTGATGGGGAAGTGCTGAAACAGAGATGCCATGTCAGTATAAAAAAAAAAAAAATTGAAGATTCTGTTTTAGATTTTATCAAGAATATTTAAATATATAGCAACAGCACCAGATGTGGCAGCAATATTCAAAGCAAATACGAATGGTAAATTTAATGGATAGATTCTGGCGAGAAAAATTCTCTAGCACAACACAGTGAACCAGCTTTCCTAGCAGCTGACCTAGCGGTTGATTCAATATCAATATCTTCCTTCCACTTTATGTTAGCGAACAAGGGTTTGTCCAAGAATTCTGAGATGGAATTTTATTTTAATCATTTCTCCCCCAAGTAAGCCGATAAAGTCACTAAAAAGCAAAGACTTAATGAGAGTGAAATATAATGTGAAGACTTTAATGAGAAGGGAGGACAATAAAAGAACAGGGTTCAGGAAAACAGAAGATGGCGATTGACGTTTCATTTCATTTTTAAAAAAAACATAGGAGGTCGGGAAGTATGAAACTTGGAAGAAACTTCCACAGGGAAGAAGTGCGAAAAAAGAAACTATTCGAATAGAACTTACGGTTGCATATAGCTAGTTCAACAGTAAAACGATGAGACCTTCTTGCCAATGTAGTAGTAGGATTAAATTTATGCAGCCGAGGTGCCAAAGAGGAGAACTCGCTGTAAGAATTGCCATGAAAATATGTCTAGAAAAAAAAAACGGAGGGGAACCACCTCACGGAGGTGGGGAAGTAAAGCCGAAATGCCAGGTCAAGACCGATAATATTACAGACCCTTCTTTGGATTTTGTCGAGAAACACAAGATATGTAGCTGGAGCATTAGACCAGATATGGCAGCCATATTCAATGGACGGAAGAATGGTACTTATATAAATGTGCAAGATGAATTCTGACGCGGTATAGATAATCAATTTTCCTAGCAGCAAACAGAAATTGATTCAATATAATTGCACCGCTTCATGTCAGGGAAAAACGTTAAATTAAGAAGGAGTGATGTGTTTTCTCCTGCGGGTTAGCATCGGCCATATTTATAGAAGTTCAAAATGGTTCTCTATGGTGATTAAACTATAACAATTTCATTTCAGAGGCATTTACAATTTACGAGCCTTTTCTTGTCCCAGTTGCTGTTGGCCCGATCACTGCAATCTTAACCTGTTCAAATCTCGTGTTAACCGCTATCTTACGCGCATATCCGTATAAGTTGTTCTAATGCACACATACACACAGGCATACATCCACAAACATACGTAAACACAAGCACACACATAAGGGAATACGATGTACACTTATATATATATATATATATATATATATATATATATATATATATATATATATATATATATATATATATATATATGTATATAAAACAATTTTAGGAGAATCTATGACAAAATGGAAAAAATATACACCGGACATATTTAAAAAAAAAAAAATTGAATTTAAATTTAAATTTAAATTTTTCAGCTTTTGCCTCTTCCGTGCGATGTGTAGTCGCATCAACGTAATCATCACTTTTTCTACTTTGTTATACATTTCCTAATATATGACAATATATGACCGGAGAATCGAGTTCTCCGGTCGATGGCGTGTTTGTCTAAAAATGAATACGTCTAAATTCACCTGCCGTGTGCCAATGGCTTAGATGTAAAATCTCCGACTGATAGCAAATCAGTCGGGTTTCGATCCCGGCTTGAGGCAATCGGATGTCTATCGACCACTGATGAGCTGCGAAACAACCTGTCGGTGGATGACAATATATACATGCTTCTGAAAAAAAAAAATTATTTTCAGCTCTTAGGGGAGAAAAGTGAATTTGTAAACAGTGACTATTACTGCTGCTGATGCAAGACTCTTCGTTAAGACGAATCGAGTTCTCCGGTCACAGGCGTGTTTGTCTAAAAATAAAAACGTCTAAACCCACCTTCATCCTTGCCGTAAAATCTCCGATTGATACAAAATCAGTCGGGTTTCAATCCCTGTTTGAGGCAATCGAATGTCTAGCCACATTGTGGATCTGTGAAACAGCGAAACAATCTGTCTGTGGATGACAACACTAATATATAATTCACTATTAATGCTAATATTATCATTATATTATTATTAATATTATACTATCATATAATTCAATATTAATACTAATATTACAATTCAACAATCAAAACTATGCAAAATATAGTATTTGCCGAAAAGCGGTTAAATCAATGAAAAGCAGTCAAAACGAATTCATAAAATGAAAATGTAAGCCAATTTAAGATATAAAATTTATGAGAAAACCAACATTTGTACTACTGCGGTTTCACCAACTCGGTATCATCTGGCACTAACTTTATACATACATACATACATACATACATATAGATAGATAGATAGATAGATAGATAGATAGATAGATAGATAGATAATGATAAAAAGGGTGCGATAGATAGATAGATAGATAGATAGATAGATAGATAGATAGATAGATAGATAGATAATGAAAAGACTGCGATAGATAGATAGATAGATAATGAAAAGCCTGCGACAGACAGATAGATAGATAGATAGATAGATAGATAGATAGATAATGAAAAGAGTGCGAAAGATAGATAGATAGATAGATAGATAGATAGATAGATAGATAGATGGATAATGAAAAGAGTGCGAAAGATAGATAGATAGATAGATAGATAGATAGATAGATAGATAGATAGATAGATAGATAATGAAAAGCCTGCGACAGATAGATAGATAGATAGATAGATAGATAGATAGATAGATAGATAGGATCTATTGATGCGGCAATATGCTGCTTTGAGACCTGGCCAGACGTTCCCCTGGTGTTTTAGTCCAGTCTGGTAAATCGAGTCTAAAACTATTTAGTAATTACAAAATGATAGCGTATATACCTTATATATACAGTGTTGCAACCTAGAGAAGGCTAATGAATAGAATATTCAAACGAAGGTTGGTAATAAACGATAATTCTTGGGACACGGCGTGTAGAAGGAGCAGCCAACTGCTGGAAGTGACTCAAGTGAAAGAAGAGAGAGAGAGAGAGACTTGTTGGGTAATGACAAGACTCAACGTCGCTTATAAACCAGATAGATTTTCCCACTTACTACTTAGCTCTTTTTACATTCGTTTAATATATGGTGACAATAAACAGCGTTTCCTATACTTTATACTTAACAGAAACATTTGCGGGTAATTTTCCCTGTTCTTAAATTGATAAAATAAAACCAGAGAAACATCTTAAGAGTCAATTTAACCAGATAATTATCCATATAAAAAAAAAAAACTGCATAAGTAAGAATCTACAACAATTGAATCATGAATTTGCTCCCACTACATATAACACTCATGCTAGACGCCGACAATTTTTCATATTATTTTTCGCCGTCGACTAAAGCTCTCTGATCACGTTGTGCAATGTTTGGGTGAAAACACAGGGATAGTTTGAACGGCTATATAGTGATTACTCAGTGCTCATCTGTTTATATATCATGCCTAAGCATGGCAAATAAAATCTGCCTCGTCAGTCATGTATCGAAAGATAAATAATCGCCTAAGCGTGTATCACTCATGGCACATAACTGAACTAATGTGCTTCGTCAGCGTTCATACAGTTTTGAATTCCATTCAAATCTGTTTTAGGTTAGTTTATACCCCAATAACGGTAAATAACCCAGGTTTTATGTAATGAGGCTTTATCGTGTAGCAGAATAAAACTGTGGTATATTTGGGATTTTCATCTCGATAACGTCATGGATTCAGCCGACCTTTTACAGCTTCTTGTCCGTCATATCTGAAAGCGTTCCAAATCATATTGGAACCTCCTCCATCTTTGAGTTGAGATAAGTTACTGTTTGGACGCAAAGATCTATTTCATTCTGCTGGTGAATATGAGTTAATCGTGACTTCAAGGCACGACAACACGCAGATTCCAGGCGTCTGCTGATAGTTAACCGACTGACTCGCAGGTTTCGATTTTCAATCCAGGAATAACGAAGTTGTCTGGCAGAGGCTAAGAAAGTAATTCTCTTGCGTAAGTCGGTCATATACAGGTCAGCTTATTTTCGGGGAAGCCGGGATACGAGTGCACGATCAGATCGAATAAAGATCGATCGCGTTCTTGGTTTGATGCCATTTCTTGTTCAGCCTAATAACCTGGATCTGAAACCACATTAAACTGGGGGAATCTTTCGTGTTGAGAGGCTCGAGAGATGGCAACCAATCATCTGGCATCTGACATTCATAGAAGCAAAATTTCTTAGCATTTTGTTTGTATTCATGAAACATTTACGACTGTGACGTACAAAAAAAAAAAGAAGCCGGCTGTAGTCGAGAACATCGGAGGCACAGTGGAGTAATGGAGGTAATGGATAGCGGCTCGAATTGAGGAATCGGAGAGCCGAGTTCGAATTCCAGTCGAATCCATTACATTCACTTACGCGCTAATACCCTTAGGAAAGGTATGAATCCTCTTCTCCTCCCCTCCATGGAAAAATAGCAAGACAGACCGGGTTCTATAGCCTTGGATGGCAACTGGTCTACTGCATAAAGAAATGGCAACCTACTGCGGGAAGAAAAATCTGCCTCGTCAGTCATGTATCAAAAGATAAATAATCGCCTAAGCGTGTATCACGCATGGCACATAAATGATGTGCTTCGTCAGCGCTCATACAGTTTTGAATTCAGACTTTTCCTTCTCCTAGACTGGTTGCCACCCAAGGATATAGGACTCAGTCTTTCCTATTATTTACCCATAGCTAGAGGGAGAAAAGTAAGATTCTTACTTTTCCCAAGGTTATTAGTACGTAAGTGAATGGTTATTTTCTAAGCGGAACTTAGATGTGGCACAAGGCCGAAAATATGGGGCACCTAGTGAGGCTCGAGCTCACTTTTCAGTCGTAACTGATCTAGCAAGACAAGCTTGCTAACCATTATACAAGCACGTAAGTGAATGTAATGTATCCGGCTGGAATTCAAACTACTCGGTTCTCTGATTCCTCAATCCGAGCAGCTATCCATTGCTCTACGGTGTCGTATAGTTTTCCGTCTTTATTCCATTTTATTTATTTCCTTTTGCGTTTTGTCGATGTATGCAGATAGTGCAACGGGTACCTTCAGCGAAAGTGCAATCGGTGGACAGAGCTCAAATTCCGGGCTAACCCGTTGCATTTAAATTTCACAGAAATTCTCTTGGGAAAGGCAACTATCGTTTTTTTTTGTTTTTTTCTTTCTCTAACAATAGGTTGAATAACAGACAAAACTTGGGTGGCAACGAATCTAAAAGAAGGAAAGCTCTGAATTCTGAAACCATGAAGAAAGCGGCAGTAAACCATTTCACTAGCTTTTCTAATTTATTACGATTGAAATATACTGAAGAAAATCTTCAGGTAGTAGGTATCTATCAAAAGGTAATGATAGCCTACGTCCTGACCAAAAACTATTCACTTTTTTATGGCTTATTTTTCGTTTTTTATTCTTATTTTTGTCTCTGTGTGTGTGTGTGTGTGTGTGTGTGTGTGTGTGTGTGTGTGTGTGTGTTTCCAGGCCTGTAAATGTAATCAATATTGTTTATTTTAAAAAAAAAAATTTACTTAAATAAATCATATCGATAAAAATAACGTATAAACAGAAAATATATTAAATAATTGTCAGGCTGAATCCATTTCACTATATATATATATATATATATATATATATATATATATATATATATATATATATATATATATTACTGCTAAAAAGCGAATCAAGACACAAAACGTTATATTGTCCCTGAATAGACGTAACCAAGGAAGCATTCTGGTTCGCAATATGTGCGTATAAAACGAATATAATATATATATATATATATATATATATATATATATATATATATATATATATATATATATTACTGCTAAAAGTGAATCGAGACACAAAACTTTCAGTATTTACTTAAATAAATTGTAACTATAAAAACCACGTATAAACAGAAAATATATTTAAAAAATTGTGGAACTTAATGCATTTCTTTATATGTTGTCATTGTTTACGTTAACATACGTTTCGTAAACAGATATGATCGATCGAGAAAAATCGTCGAAGATTGTATGTTTAAAAACAGTAATTTGGAATTTGCTAACCAGACGCTTCCCTATAGTTAAATGCTATAGCAGGTCAGAGCAAATGGTTCTTTCCGTATGATGATACAGGTTCGATTCCTGTCGGAAAATGCATATTTTCAACGAAATTTCTCGAATATTCAGGTCGGTAAATGTATTGAATACTGTTTAATTAAAATAGATCATTTACTTAAATAAATTGTATCTCTAAAAATAATGTATAAACAGAAAATATATGTATAAAAATATAAAAATATAAAATAAAATAAAAATATATAAATAAATAAAATAAAAATATATAAGATAAATATATAAAATATATAAAAAATATATATATAGATATATAAAATATATAAAATAAAAATATATAAAATATAAAAATAATGTATAAACAGAAAATATATTAAATAATTCTCGAACTTAATCCATTTCATTATATGTTGTCATTGTTGACGCTAATATACGTCTCGTGATTGTGTGTTTAAAAACACTAATTTAGACTTTGCTAACCAGACGCTTCTATGTAGCTAAATGGTATAGCACATCAGATCAAATTTCCGTATAGGAATACAGATTCGATTCCAGTCGGAAAATGCATATTTTCTACGAAATTTCTCGGACGTATAGTCTGGTACATGTAATTAATGTTTATTAAAAAAAAAAACAGAACATTTAATTAAATAAACTGTATCTATAAACATAACTTAATTTATCTAAACTTGTTTATCTAAGCTATGTTCAGTTTCTTTAACCATAACAAACTTTATAACCAAATAATCAGTTATTTAGGTGACCGATACGTACTGACATCAGCTTGGCTACAGGAGTTGCCGGGAATAACTCCAAATTGAAGTCCTACCTCCTTAAGGAGACCAGCTCCTGGTTTGAAGTCACTTTGTCCTTCTCCTAGACTGACAGAAAATCAAAACTTAGGAGCCTATTTTATGTTAGCCATTTGGAAATATCGATTTGCAGGGTTTGTCAGTTTTTGAATACGCCCTTCAAGAGCTGTCTTCTAACTTAATTCCACTGCCATGTCTTTTCAGATAAATAATGTCGCGCATGAAGCCGAATCAGCAAATGAAAAGGTAGGCTGTAATCGTTATCTTAAAAGCACAACATAGTAATACAGAGATAGCTGACTTGAAAGTCACCCGATCTTTAGTTATCAAAGTTCGCAAGGAGCTGGAAACGGCTTAAACGCACTCTAAGAATCCTAATATTATAACAACACTTAACATTGTATGAAAGATTCGGAAAATAATCAATATCAGATCCCCAAAAAGACAATGAAAGCTATTGCGAAGGACCTCAAAATACGCATCTATATAGATAACGTTGTAGGCTTTATTAAGTTTGTTTGTTATCTAGCCTCTCCTACGGTTTTGGAGATAGACCCCCACCCATAACCCTATATATATTGAAAGTATATAACCCAGGTTACTTGGATAAGTATATTTCATTTTGATCAAAGGGGGTCTCCGGGGAGTACAAACGCCCCACTGATTTTTTCCCTTTTGGTTAAAATTAAATTTAAATTTACCCATCACACCTTCTATCTATCTATCTATCTATCTATCTATCTATCTATCTATCTGGTAGGTCCCTTGAGGAATGACTCCTACCCAAGTTATAGAAGGAGAAAGCCTAAAGATGGAGGTAATATCAGCAAAATATTTGAGTAATATTAAATATGGATCATTTTTCTCCACAAATTATAAAAATGATTTAAAATCAATCATGATATTCTTACAAAAAATGTGTGACACGCAGCAAGGCGTGGGTAATTCGGCTAGTATCTATATAAAATTGTTCTATTAACTATATAAGTTTGTCACTTTAAATGTTGTTTTTAGTGGATACTCGTATTTCAGTAGACGCTCCGTTTATTTCTTAAACTGTATAGTTATTTATTTTCGTCTACCGGCCTAAATATTCGAGAAATCTTATTAAAGAAAAATATGCTGCCACAGAACGCAGACGAAAATAAGTACATACACATGTGTTCTCCGATAGCATATAGACGTCCCACTGTTTATTTTTATTTTAAACAGTAAGTATTAGGTATACTGCCTTGTGCATTTAAATCTTAATCTGCCGAAAATAATATTTTCTCATGATTTCTCGAAAGCGCAAGCCCGTAGGCGTAATACAATGTTTAAAATAAATATAAAAACGAGACGTCTATTTCAGATACGAGTATCCAATATCATAACGTTTGAAGTAATGAAATAACTATGGAAAAATATATATAATATGTTTTTGACAATGTCATTGTGCAGCTGAGCCAGTGTACATAAGTTCTTTTCGTTCTTTTATCGAATGAAACTCCCAAATGAACTTGCCTTACAAATGTAACAGAAAAAGTGTATATTACATTTGGTTCGCGTGCGTTGTGTGAAATACGCGGAAAACGTGATATTGTTCAGTGGGTTTTTGTTTTATTTTGTTTTTGTTTGTTTTTGTGTGTCTGTGTGTCTCTGTGTGTCTCTGTGTGTGTCCTAAAACGGTAGATAATTGGAGTCTTTAACGGGCAGAGCAAGAAATATTCGGAAATAAATGAAACGAGAGGACGGTAGGTGCATATTTACAGGCCAAGATATATTTAAAACACATTTTTATAAGTAAATCGGAAGCACCTTCAAATCCTCGATGTCAGATAAAATAAATCCTAATCGCATTAACGAAATCTCCGTACGTTCAAGCGACGAATCCTTCTCGCCATTTTTGCTTAATTTCTAATTTTTGAATTCGCCTTTTTGCACTCAGCTTTTCTTTTGTGTTTTTTTTTTTTGTATCTGCCGGGGGAATGTTCTTTTTAACTCTTCTAATCAAATATTTCATTTGATTTCCCATGTTGTTTTTATTAAATATGCGAAATATATTTTGGTTCTCAAAAATGAAATTGTATTGTGGCTTTAAAAGTACATACATACCATTTTTACCAAAATATCAAACAAGAACACTTCCCTCGTCAACCAAGAAAAAAAATGATAAATTTAGGAACCGGATGGTGTCGAGAAATTTTCATCTACCCATTATATATATATATATATATATATATAGATAGATAGATAGATAGATAGATAGATAGATAGAAGGTGTGATGGGTAAATTTCCGCCATTTTATATTAATTTCGCGCATGCGCGTGATTTGCTTTTGATTTTATCGACTGCACATTATAGTAAGGTGAGATGGACACCGACTCTGAGAAAAAGAGCAATTCACTCCTCCAGAAAATTAGAAACGGCATGCTGTACTGCTTGGCATTCTCCCCAGAAGCTCCAATATGAGCATTTCAGAGTGTTTGGGTGTCAATCTGAGGACAGTGCAGAGGATTCAGAAAGAGTTGGATGAATCTAACGGTGATTATCAAGATACTTGGAGTGATCACTAGGGATGACGACGGTATGCCTTCATTCATCTTTCCCTAGGGCCTCAGTCTCAACACCGATTCCGACATCAAATGCCTTGAGATGGTAGTCTTGCTCTAGGTCAAGAGGGTGGCTGTTGAAAGACTCAATAGGACTCTTCAACATGCCACACAAGCTGGAGAACCCAGTCATTGCTATCAGATTATTTCTCGACCACATCACCGCAAACAACAAAACTCCTTGTAAGACCAAAGATGCAGGAGATTCCGAAGTTGTTTGGAGGCTGTTGTTGAAGGCAGTGGCGATTTTTTTAAAACTAATGATGATTTTGACACTTCATTATATCAAGATATTCTTGTGCAGTTTTAGTAAATGCTAGCAGTAGAGCCCGGGGTTGCCCGGGGATGTAACAGTAAGAGACAGATCAAGTATATCGACCATCATAAAGACTGAAAAATAAAATTGACAAAGATTATTGTTTAAGGTTGACGGACACACATGTCTTAATTAGTTTTTTTTTTGTTGTTGTTTTTTTACAAATTGGTCAAACCCAAATTCAAATAAAAACATTGTTTTCAATCGTTATGAGTCTATCGATTGAATAGAATTTTATTATAAACAATTGTCTTGTAAATAGAATTTTTAAAGCATTCTGAATGTAAACATAAAGAAAAAAGTGTGCAAGACAATAAGAAACACTACCTGCCAAAAAAGTGAAGTTTTTTGAAATCGGTTGAAAAAAGTAGGAAATCCGATCCCATATATAAACAAACAAACACACACACACACACACACACACACACAACACAAACAAACAACCTGGGTTTTATAATAAGTATAACTCGATATGAGTTGTCCCCCTTCATTCTCGCGATGACTCTTAATCATATTTTCAAATTGATTTCGTGCAAAAACAATTGTGTTTTTCCAATTTTTGTCAGAACCATCGCAAGGTAATTTTACATAGTCCTGTGAAGTTTTGTTGAAATTGGTAGAAAAATGAAGGAAATCCGATCCAATATATAAACGTACAGACACACACACACACACATACACACACACACAAACTGGGTTTTATAATAAGTATGATATCTGTTAAAATGAGATGTCAGTGTTATTTTCATTTTTGCGTGATTTTGACAACAATTTATCCGTCGCACCCTATTTACACACACTTATATACTTATGACATTTTTCTTAACTCCCCTCCTCTTAACAAGATTTTCATTCCACCTCTAAATCAAAATGCAACATTGTAGCGTATGCCATATTAAATAGATCGATACAAACCTTAAAGTCTATTGAGACTAAATCCTCGCGTCTTCTTCCTTCCCCTCCGCTTCGTTAGCATTACGTGTTCATAATTTTCAATCTTTCCTTCTCTTTTTTCCTAACCCTAAATAGAATATCTGTATATCTTAAATTTAACCTGGAGTAATTTTTTCAGTTTATATTTGGTTTGCTGGTCTGAAAGATAGAAGGCTCTTTTTATAGCTTTCATGAAATAAAGATTATTAGCTATGGTATTTTAAGCTTTTGATATTCATTAATTCAAATATATATATATATATATATATATATATATATATATATATTGTAAAATACATCTACTGGATGCTTTGGTACACATCACTGATGATGTTTCTAGCCGAGGTTCATAAGGGGATTTCGAGTCATTCAACATCGTCCTCCGTCTCCGCGGTGACCCAGACGATACTGAACGGCTATCGATTTGTGTATCTTCCGTTAGCTACAGTTTTTTTTTCCATCTACACATTACTAGTCCCTTGGCAATTTATAGTCCACTCTCAGATAACTTCTGGTTCAACACCAATGTGAACTCTTTCATAAAAGGAAGCAAACGCACACACCGTTTCTCTCTTGTCGGAAACATACATACACACACACACACACACACACACACATATATATATATGTGTGTGTGTGTGTGTGTGTGTGTGTGTGTAAGTGTTTTATGACTTAAAAGAACCAACAAATATTAATGAATAAACGAAATATTTTACAGACACAATACCCTAGAAGCAATTAGTGTACAAAATAAATAAACCATTAAATAAAATATCATTATAATATACGCCTCAACAAACAGTGAGTAAGAAAAGGGAACCTTACTTTTCCCCGAAAGGAAAACTGTAATTCCAACTGCTTCTCTACGAACTGGGCCAGGCCATTCTTCTCTGGCAATTACTACAATCTATATGACAATTCTTCTCATCAATCTCCCCTGTGACGTCATTCAACGTCCGTCACGTGATCCTCGTGACAAACTCAATGAAAGGGAGAGAATCGCCATTTGTAACCCAGCAACAAGAAAACACAGCAAACAACAGTCTCATAATGGAAGGATTCCGAACATACCTTCTATATGGAGAACTGGCCACACTAAACGGTAGCTCCTTCTGGCCTTGAGGAAAGAAGGTTCGATTCTTCCCTGCGAGCGCAAATTTTGCTTTAATAAGATCTCTCGAACATTTCGGCCGGTAGACGAAAGTGACTAAACCTACTGTATATAGGTCAGTGATGCATTGTGGGTACCCTATCGTATTTTTTAAAAATATATTATATATATATATATATATATATATATATATATATATAAGTGAACATTGAAGTCTTGAAGTCAACACAAAAGGTGACTGTCTGTTTCATGCTTAAACGCAATATTACAATATGGCGACAAGCTGTTTTATGGTTAAACGCAGTATTACGGTGATGCATGAGACAGATTGTATATACTATATATATATATATATATATATATATATATATATATATATATATATATTCATGTATATATGTGTGTGTGTGAGAGAGAGAGAGAGAGACGGAGAGAGTAATAAGATAGAAGGAAAACAATGGTAAGCGGACGTGTTCGGTCGTCTCAGAGACATTATCAAGCCGAATTTGCCTTGATAAACAGGAAGTCCTGGCTATATATATATATATATATATAATATATATATATATATATATATATATATATATATATATATATATCATTTTCAAATTATTAAATAAATATTTCTAAATTAGATACCTATCCTTAGCGGATATGTATTTGAAACTTCGTTAATTATTTTCTCAGTAAGGCCTCTCGGTTGGCACAAATGTTAAAAATACAATAAAAAGAACACATGCGTCACATGCGTCTCAAAGACATTGTGAGCAACCAAGTGTTAGATGAGTATTAGAGAAAGAGGGAGAGAGAGAGGGAGGGCGTGGATGTCTCAGAATGATGAACCTGAGTGAAAAATAAAGGCAAAATAATGTTATTTTTCTAAGAGACAAGGAAGGCAAGAAAGAATTTAAACATCGTAAACAGCAAACAACAAGAACAATAAATGAACTGAAGAAAATTTGGTCTTCCGACAGGATGACGTCGGATGTCGCCGAATTTGTAGACGAAATCCAAGAGGATTGGAAGCAGATGGAATAAATGGCTGGGAAGCAGATGAAATACTTCTACAAAATTAACTGATTGATTTAAAATATAAAACTAAAATTTGAAAATATGGTTTAATTTTTTTTTAATAACTTTTTAAAAATCTTTTAAAAATTAATATATGTGAAATATATATGTAAAATTAATTAATTAAAAAAATTAATTAAAAATTAAAAACAAACTTCAAATATCTAAAAAAAATTAAATTTATTTTTAAAAATTTGTTAAATATTTAAAAAAATATTATATAAAAACTTGTGATTTAAAAAATGAAACAAAAGTTAAAAAAAATGTGATTTAATTTTTAAAAAATTAAGAAGTTAAAGTATTTGAAATATATAAAATTAAAAAGCAATTAATTAAAAAATTAATTAAAAATGTTAAATTAAAAATATCAAAAAATTAATATATATGCAATTTAATTTTGTTTAAATTTTTTTTTAAACATTCAAAAAATGTTTTAAAAAGATTGTGATTTAAAGATGAAAGAAAATTTTAAAAAATGTGATTTAAAATTTTTCTTAATTTTAAAAAAATTAAAGTTAAGATATATGAAATATATAAAATTAAAAAAATGATTTAAAATAAATAAATTAAAAACTTAAAAATATTAAAAATTAATATATGTGAAATTTAATTTACTTTAAAAAATTAAAAAGATTTTGAAAAAACCGTGATTTACAAAATGAAACAAATCGATGTGAAGCAAATGAAACACTTCTACAAAATTAACAATTAATTGTTTTAGGATTTAACAATTTTTACTAACAAAATGAAATTATCGAATTGTGACATGAAAACACCGTCAATATATTTGACAAACAGTTTTTCTTTTGTATCTTTGCCTTGATAAAGTATCCTTCTCTTGTATAGGCAAATTTTTAATACGTAAACTTATGCTTACTAGTTTTAACCCGTGAAAATTTCCATGATCGCCAGCTTCCTGAAGTGACACGACACGTAGAACAGTATATTTTCCAGTTGCTTCTTAGTTAATTTTAATTCATAAAATTGAGTTTTTCCGTATGATTTTTATTAATGTTACATTAAAATACATTTTTATTTATTACTAATTTTAACCCGTGAAAATTTCATGGTTTTCCTATTTGAAATGTCTGTTGAATTTTAATTCTTCAGTTAATGATTGGATAATCAAGTGGCGAGTTGTTCATTAAAATATCCGTAGCTATCGCATCGTTGAATATTTGAGCTTAACAACTTAGACAAAATATTGACATGACAATCATAAATATTAATGCTAGTGGTTATTTTAAGAAATAAGGCGTTACAAATGAAAAGATTTCAAATTAACAACGTTTACCATACAACTGAAAGAGATAATAAACACGTTTATCTCCCCTTCTTTCATTTTCTCACTGAAATTAAGTAGCATTCTTGATATGTCTTTTGCCTTCTCAGACGATCAAAACGGAATAATCGATTATTTATGAGGTATTAGCTAAAGACGTTAAACACGCTCACTTTGTTTTTTAGTGAACTCAAGTAACGTCTTTGATGTCTTTTGACCTTCCATATTCTATTCTATTATTTATGACGTATTGGCATGGTGCAACTGTCGTGCAAACTAAGGAAATAACGAACGGTGGGTCAATAACAATTATTATAGTGATATTCCAAGCGTAGCTTAGATGTAGCACAAGGCCGAAAGTATGGGGCACCCAGTGAGGATCGAATTCACTACTCAGTCGTAATTGTTCTAGCGAGACATGCTTGCTAACCATTACAACGTCTCGAGGTGCCCTGATTTTCCAAGATGTAGCTTAGATGTGGCACAAGGCAGAAAGTAGAGGGCACTCAGTGTGGATCGAACTCGTTACTCAGTCGTAATGGTTCTAACGAGACAAGCTTGCAAAACATTACACCGCCTTGAGGTGTCCAAGCACAATTATTATATGATACTGATCCCGTAATGTATTAGCAGTAGTAGAGATTTACTCCCCCCCCCCCGCACCGACTGAGTTAATTTTTAAACTTGGGGACCCGAGTGTTTTCACTCGGGCCGCTGGTCCAAGCTGGTCTTAGCTTGTCTAAGCTAGTCAAAGCTTGTCAGATCCGGTTCAATCTAGTCACAGCTGTGATACTACCAGCGCAGGGACGGATCCCTACACCAGGTAAGTATCAATGATTTTCTAAGCATAGCTTAGATGCGGCACAATGCAGAAAGTAGGAGGCACCCAGTGAGGATCGAACTCACTACTCAGTCGTAGTTGTTCTAGCGAGGCAAGCTTGTTAACCATTACACCGCCTCGAGGTGCCCAAGCACAGTTATTATATGATACTAATCCCGTATATGTATGTACTGTAGTAACAGTATCCAAAATAACAATAGATAACTTGACATGAAGTTAATGCAAATTGTGTAGTTATTTCACACAATATTGACAACAAAATTAATGGAATTTGAATAATGGCTAAAATAAGGAATTCTTAAGGTTGCAAAATAGACGAGTTCTTTGTTTGTTTGTTCTTTGTTCGTTTGTTTGTTTGTTTTTAAGGAAGACTGGATAAATCGGATTAGTTATCGAAAATTACATTTAAAAAATTGGCTCCAAACTAGGCCTAAAGATTAACAATTAATTCGAACCTATCATGTGTTCAAAATATATTTTATTAATTTTTTTCACTGAACAATTCAACACTAAGATATTGCATTAATTTATCTTTTATTTACCGTAAATACTCGCTCGCTTATCAGGTAACTTCAGAAAACCTAATTTTGAAGATAATTTTAAGAGGCTCGCATCATACACGAGATATAAATTTAGCGTATGTACTTCTGGCTACGCCGTTGACCCAACTATATATCCATTAACTGTAGTCTAAAAGTACAGCTGTATTTAAAATAAACCTCGAACGTTACAGGAGTATATATGGTATTTAAAAAAAAAAAAAAAGATCGTCTGCAAGTGACAGAAAATGTAGCCAAGTTTTTCGATGATTCCGATTGGTCAAAACATTTAAAATTTGACAATTCGAATTTCCATGTATTTTGAGACTGTTTTTGCACGCATAAAAATGATAACATCGTTTCTCTAGGGAAAATACGGACTTGTCACATAGTGACATCTCACGAAAAAAATAAAATCTATAATTCTTTTAGCTTTACGCAAATTCAATTTACTGTGGAACTAGTTAGATGCAACCTTTTGTTCTAGCCTCATAGTTACATTTCTTTCACTTCTCGCCTGATTTCTGGTCTTTCCTACCAACTGCAATGTTAAAAAATTTATCTGTAACGCCATTCGGCATCTTCGGTCTTCTTGAATATTGTTCGTCACTTGTCTTTTCCCCTCGCGTGTCGTCATTAAAGTCTTTTCATTCTCTTTTATTTTCAGTACCCATTTGCGTATTAGTGACATTATTGCCTTGATTGGGTGAAAAAAAAAATTTAAAATAGCAACTAAGGAAATTTGAAAAAAGAAACAATTAGAAACTCTAAAATCTGCGCAGAAAAAACGCGAATGAGCTTTATAAGAGAAGTATTTATTTGCTGTTTCTTAAACAAAAAATATAGCGCTTGCCTCGTGTTGCAAATGATGTTTTCATTATATATTTTCTTTTCTCCAAATCTTTGACTGGAAACTGTGAAAACAATTGTACTTTATTAAACAAGAATCAAAAATGCTATTAAATTTAAGTCACCAGTTGATTGTTGATCCATTTTTTAAATATTAGATATTTTTAATCTCTCTCTCCCACAAAAGTGTATTGCAGATTTCGCTGACGTTCTTATGTTTACTGATAAACAATAACTTTTCACCCTATCATTTTCCACAGACATCAATGGTTCTATCCAGAATATACAAATAATGTAATCCTTTAAATTTCTCAGATCTTTCGAAATATTAATACTTCAAATATTAATGTTTACGATAAAAAATAGAAGAAAAGTAAGGTCTGGGCATAAGAAGCCCCGACATCTTCACAGATTGATGGGGCAAATATACTGAGGAGCCACGGGGAGAGAGTTCAGGGGGGCGTGGGGCGACTTCAAAATATGAAAAATGGGCGTTGTGTTTACTATTTTCTTATATCTCCGTTAAATTGATAATCATAAATTATAATAACATACATTGTGTATTTGTTTATATACATTTATTTTCGTTGTAAACACTGAATACTTCTAACAATCTAATATAATGTTTATATAATTTTAGTTAATACATGCTTCTAAATAAATAGCTTTCTTATGACTAATTACTTGGTTGTGTTGTTAAAATAAAATATTAAAAAAATATGCTACAACATTAAATACAGCCGTACCTCCAATTTTATCAAACCCCAGAAGTAAGGGTCATTTTAATGAACGCTAGTAATTTCAAGGTTTATTATTAGCTTAACCAAATCAGAAAAAGGCTTACATCCACATCAAGTTGAAACACCAGTTTCTGTACGATCACCGAATTTAAGCAACGTCGAGCCTGGTCAGTACCTGGATGGGTGACCATTTGAAAATACCAGGCGCTGTATGCTGTGATGTACGGATGGTATAATGGATAGATACTCGGAATGGTTAATCGCTATCCATTACTCCACCGTGCCTTCTAAGGCATTGTGGCCTTTGATCATCATTTTCAGCCACGATCGCGGAAGCGTTCGGATGAAAACTGGAAACAGATAAACAAGATCCGATCACACACACCCACACACGCACACACACACACAATTTTGAGAATTATAGATATAGATAATATTATTGTAAAAATTTAAAACTGTGGAAACACATAAACAACATCCGATCTCACACATACATACAACACATATACATACAACACATATACATACACACACCCACACATACATACACACAGATACATATACACAGATACATACTGATATGTCCCGAAAATGGATATATTTGTTCGAGGTAGCAAAGTGGTTTGGGACTACTGCAACCGAGTAGGGCGATCTACCAGTTAACCGTAATGGACTGGTCCTCGTCGTAGTGGTAGGCAATGGGCGTAGGCAATAGGCGAAAACTATAGGCGTCAATCATGAACCTCCACATCAGTCTGTATTTATGGCTGACACCAGCCAATCATATTACTGTGAAGGGGGGGGCTCAGGTGTGTACATATTCATTACATCAGAAATAAATATTTCGACTACGAGGCAAGTTCTAAAAGTAATAGTAATATGGTAATTAGCGGTTTCCTTATATGGAAATATTCGGCATTCAATAACCGAACTGCCCATTGGTTGAAATTGATAAAATATTTCTTGTAAAGAATTTTTCAAGAAAAAAGGTTTCTGAAATCTAGTAACTGTTTTTTTTTTCTCTTTTCAGTATTGATGGGGGCTTCTTGCCTTGCTTAATTTCTGTACTGGTTACTTTGTAACCGAGTAGAACAATCTAGCAGGTAACCGTAATGGACTGGTCCTCGTCGTAGTGGTAGGCAATAGGCGTAGACAATAGGCGAAGACTATAGTCGTCAATCATGTACCTCCACATCAGTCTGTATTTATGACTAACACCAGCCAATCATATTACTGTGAGGGGGGGGCTCAGGTGTATACATATTCATTGCATCAGAAATAAATATTTCGACTACGAGGCAAGTTCTAAAGGTAATAGTAATATGGTAATTAGCGGTTTCCTTATATGGAAATATTCGGCATTCAATAACCGAACTGCCCATTGGTTGAAATTGATAAAATATTTCTTGTAAAGAATTTTTCAAGAAAAAAGGTTTCTGAAATCTAGTAACTGTTTTTTTTTTTCTCTTTTCAGTATTGATGGGGGCTTCTTGCCTTGCTTAATTTTTGTACTGGTTACTTTGTAACCGAGTAGAACAATCTAGCAGGTAACCGTAATGGACTGGTCCTCGTCGTAGTAGTAGGCAATGGGCGTGGGCAATAGGCGAAAACTATAGGCGTCAATCATGTACCTCCACATCAGTCTGTATTTATGGCTGACACCAGCCAATCATATGACTGTGAGGGGAGAACCAGGTGTATGCATATTCATTACATCACATACACACGCACATTTTGAGAAATATAGATTTAGATTACAATGATGAGGGCACCTCGAGGTGATGTAATGTTTAGCAAGCTTGTCTCGCTAGAACAATTACGTCTGAGTAGTGAGTTTTATTCTCATTGAATGCCTCATGCTTTCGGCCTTGTGCCACACCTGAGCTATGCTTGGAAAATCACTATAATATCACAGTGATGATTATAGTACATTTTAATGAAATATGCATGTTATACGAATTCTACTTCATGAAAATTAATATGCACTCGAGTAATGGTCCAGTATCATGGAATCGATGGAGATATGAACCCCTAGATCCGGCATAAGATTAAATATACTTTTATATAAATGTTGCTTTTATTCCTCAAGTATCAATTTCCTGCTAATCAATTTTGTTCATGCCTATATTATAACAACGAATGCCGGACTCCAGCAAAGTGACTTGCTGCATCTTCTCGGGCTAACATTTTCGGCTGACATGAAGGGGAAAGACTATATTGCTTGGTCAGCTGCTAAGAAAGTTGGCTCACTGTGTCGTACTAGACAGTTTTCCTACCCTGAATCTATCTTACATAGCTATAAGTCTACAATTCGTCTATGCTTAGAATATTGCTGCCACATATAGTCTGGTAACCCTGCTATATATTTAGAGACTCTTGATAAAATCCAAAGAAGAATCAGCAATATTATTCGTCTTGACCTGGCCTCTCAGCTTCAGTCACTTTCCCACCGCCGTAAAGAAAGATGCCCGTGTCGTTCCTATAAATACTTTCCTGGTAATTCTTCAAAAGAAGTCTTCGCTATGATACCTAAACTTTATGAATTTAAGCGCAGTACTAGATTGGCAGCTAGGTCTCATCAATTTACAGTTCAATTGGCTAAATATAACCGTATTTTTTTATGCTAACAGTTTCTTTTCTCCCATTTCTCCTTTGTAGAACTCTCTTCTGGTTCCATGCTTTCCAGCTAATCTTGATCATCAAAGATTTCGATGAAATGTCAATCGTTACCTACTGTCTTGACGATGACACCTTTATTGTTCCCGCTACTTAATAATGTTTCTGTTTTCTAATTCTTTCACGCTCAGTAACCGCTTGCGCCTTAGTGGCTTTATTGCCTTGCTTGAAGCAACTTCGAATGCAAAACATCTTTATAACACAGTAAAACATATGCATAACGCACACACTCAATTAAACTAAAAAAAAACCAAAGCATTTATATTGTATTAAGAGACCTAAGCAATCTGAAGATTAATTAAAGTATACGGACAATGCGTGTAGGTTAGATGGTAATATTATACAATTCTATATATCTTAGGATAAGTGCGATTCTGTTATCCGCGTTGTGATGCCTCGAGGATCAAGTCTCCCACGTTTAGTGAGGATGGGAGCTACTGGCAGTCAATGAAATTGATCAGTAGCATTCAAAATTGATTAAAAGTCAAGTGCCATACATGATACCCGCTTGTCTCTTTCGATTCATGACTGACTAGACAGAAGATATCCCAAAGTAAGTTGCCGTTTCTTTCTATGGTAGACTGGTTGCCAACGAAAGATATAGGACCCGGTCTGTCCCGCTAACCAACCCATAGCTGGAGGGTGAAGAAATTGATTCATACCTATCTCTAGAGTATTTGCGCGTAAATGAGTGTAAAGAACTCAACTGGAATTGATTAGATGGGTTAAAATGCGTATATTTCCGAGTCAATTCTTCGGGTGTCTTTCTACGCACAAGCTTAATGGATATCAGGAAACGCTACGAGAAACTAAAACCAAATAAATAAGAATGGCAGAAAATAAAAAAGAAAAAAGGAACGTAAAAAAATTTCCCCCTCAAAACATTTTTCTTGTCTAAATTTAGGTGTGATGCAAATGTACCGATATGGAAGCCATGTATATTTATTTTATTTTATGCTTAAAACAGGACGACGAAATACCCACGAAGTATGGATGGCTTCTCGAAAAGAGAAGAAGTCAGAAAAGAAAAAGCAGCCAAAGAAAGAAAGAAAGAATGAGAAAGAAAAACTGGGAACAGATGAAGGACGAAAGACGAATAATAAAGAAAAGAAAAAAATAAACAAACTGAGGACGGAAAATACTGAAAAATCAAGGAAAAAAGAAAAATACGAGAAAAGAAAAAAAGAAAGAAAGGAAGGAAGAAAGAGAGAAAGAGTTAGCATTAGAGTAAAAAGAGAACAGTTAAAGAAAGAAAAAAAAAGAAAGAAAGAAAGAAAGAAAGAAAGAAAGAAAGAAAGAAAGAAAGAAAGAAAAACATACTGGTGGAAAAGAAAGAAAGAAAGAAAGAAAGAAAGAAAGAAAGAAAGCAAGCAAGAAAGAAAGAAACAAAGAAAGCAAGAAAGAAAGAATAAACATACTGGTGGAAAAGAAAGAAAGAAAGAAAGAAAGAAAGAAAGAAAGAAAGAAAGAAAGAAAGAAAGCGAGAAAGAACATACTGGTGGAAAAGAAAGAAAGAAAGAAAGAAAGAAAGAAAGAAAGAAAGAAAGAAAGAAAGAAAGAAAGAATAAACATACCGGTGGAAAAGAAAGAAAGAAAGAAAGAAAGAAAGAAAGAAAGAAAGAAAGAAAGAAAGAAACCGTAAACATACTGGTGGAAAAAGAACTGTTAAAGAAAGAAAGAAAGAAAGAAAGAAAGAAAGAAAGAACGAACATACTTGTGAAAAAATGAACCGTTAAAAAAAGAAAGAAAAAAAACGAAAGAAAGAAAGAAATATAGAAAGAACATAAAGAAAGAAAAAAAGAAAGAAAGAGGGATCGAAAAGCATAAATTATAAAAACGAAATATTCACAAGGTTCTTGCGACCAAAAAAGTTATTGAGTACAGAACCTATAGGGAGAAAAGCAAAGGTCATTAATCATGTTGTTATGTCTGTGCTAGTCTACATACGAACCCATAAATCCATACACATATATACATAATCAGATATAGATATAAGCACATAGGACATATTTTTACATACATACATACATACGTACATAAAACATTTAATATCGGATCGTTCACAATCATTTAAACGCAGATGTATATTTAAAAACAATGATGGCGATATGGACATGGGAGTGTATGACATATGTATAACAGTATCCAACAGAATAATAATAATGGATTTATCTATATGTCTGAAAGGATGTGTAAGAATGTGTGTATGTAAGTGTATGCGTCTGCGAAAAGATATGTTTCAAATTTGGAGAAACATCAAACGATGATTTATGTGAATTTCTGTGTATGTTCACAAAGCACTTGGCAAGAGCTTATTACGAATAAACTTACAAGCAGATGTCATTAGCATCGGCACTCATGAACACCAGGAAATGGACGGTACGTTTTACTACTCACTCACGAACGAACATATATATATATATATATATATATATATATATATATATATATATATATATATATATATATATAAAGAAAGAACAGTAAGATATATAATCCGGTGTTCTTATAGATATTTTATTTTTACAAAATAGTGCTCAATGTAAATTTACAGAGCATTAATATTATAAATTAATTGATTTAAAATATGTTTTTTTCCGCTACACAGTTCTAACCATGTTTCAAAAATAGAAGCTAAAAGCCCCGAATTTAATTTTGCAATTAAATTAAAAGCATTAGTTCCATTTCATCCTCAAGCGAATTTTGGAGTAACTTTTTAAAAAATTTTTTTGCAAAATTAAATTCGGGGCTTGTAGCTTCTATTTTTGAGTGTGTGCGTTATGTGTATGTTTTACTGTGTTATAGAGATGTTTTATTTTCCGAACACGGTTAGCACATTGTGGCCTTGTTCCTAGTTAATATTGTTGAACAGTTTCTACACACCCTGTGTCCAAAAAAGGAAGCCATTGTTCGAACACAAGAAAAATTAAATAAAAAGCTTAGCCGTAGTACCTTGTCTATCGTTTTCAATAAAACATGCATATATATATATATATATATATATATATATGTGTGTGTGTGTGTGTGTGTGTGTGTGTGTGTGTGTGTGTGTGTGTGTGTGTGTGTGTGTGTGTAGTGCATCTGTGTGTGTGTGTGTGTGTAGTGCATCTGTGTGTATGTGCGTGTGTGTGTGTGTAGTGCATCTGTGTGTATGTGCGTGTGTGTGTGTAGTGCCTGTGTGTGTGTGTGATGCCTGTGTGTGTGTGTGTGTGTGTGCGTGTGTGTGTGTGTTGGTTTACTATGTCGTGCTACACAAATTTTCTCTGCTGAATTTATCTCAGATATTTATAAGTTTACCATTCGTACAGGCTTTGAATATTGCTGCCACATAAAGGGCAATGCTCTTGTTGCACATCGAGAGATTCTTGATAAAAACCAAAGAATCAGCAATATTATTTGTCCTGACCTGGCATCTCGATTTCAGTCACTTTCCTACCGACGTAATGTAGCTTCTTTGCGTCTTTTCTATAAATACTTTCGCGGTAATTTTTCGGGTGTATTCTTCGCTATGGTACCTAGACTTTATGAATTTAAGCGCAGTACTAGACTAGCAATGAGCTTCGCTTCAATAAGCAGTTGAGTTGGCTATATACAACCATAAGTTCTATGAGTTTCTCGCCGTTTTGCTTGTCAAACTGTCTTCCGGCTCCTTGCTTTCCAGATAATTTTGATCTTCAAAAATTTAAATTCAATGTCAATCTTTATCGACCGTCTTGATTACTCTTCTCTAGTTCTTGCTACTTAATAATATTTCTCTTTTTTCTTATTCGTTTAAACTCAATATCCTCTTATTGCTTAGTGGCTCTGTTGCCTTACACTAGGTGAAATGATTTTTTAAAAAATGTGTGTTTGTGAGAGAGAGGAAGAGAGAGAATGGAACAATCTTTCTATGAATAAGTAGAGAACATTTTGTTTTATCTCCCATCATCATATCTGATGCTAACCTACAGCGCCTGTGGGTCACATGATTTACAGTGGCATAAATTGTAAAGACTGTATTGAATCAATGGCTGTTGCTAAAAAAATGTCAGTCCCCTATGAAGTGCTCTCTACATAGTCTATCTTGTACATTTATGAGATTACCATTCTTCCGTGCATCGAAAATATCCGGTCAAGTGTTACCGTTTTATATCCAGAGATTCTTAACAAAATTCAAAGAAGATTCCGCAAGCTTATCAGTTCTAACAAGGCATCTCAGCGTCAGTCATTTCCACACCACCGTAACGTATTATCCATATGCCTTTTTCTATAAATATTTTCATGCTAAATATTCTGGTAATCTTTCCGCATTGGTACCTCGAATCCTCAAATTCATGATTAGTACCAGATTCTCATCCTAGTGTCATATGGGAGATAAGGAAATTGAACATGAAACAGGTTACACAAAACCGCAAGTTGCTACAAAACCAAAATATCCAACTAAAAACTCGTCCTGTTCTTAAATAATCGTCAGATCGAATCTTCCATATAAACGTCATACATGGCGCTAAGGCATATTCAGAAATATATCTTCTAAGTGTCGGGTCCATTCAGGACGTGGGTGTTCATGGCTCTCCACAAGCTTCTATTTTTTGTAGCCCTTAGCAACGTTTGTCCTTTTGCCAAGCCTCTTACTCCCCATTTCGCCACCCATCCACTCAAGTTATCCAGGTAGGTGACCTGCTGCCTTCTCCTGTCCCTCTTGCATTTCAGTATGCCCTGTCAGTGTCAAATTTGCCAAGCCTTTCTTCCTTATTATATGTCCAAGTCTCTTTCTGATTCTGAGTATAATAGTTCTTTTTGTTCCTATTTTCCTAAAGACTTCTTCGCTACTTACGCGCTCCGTTCATGGAATCCTCAGGATCCCGTCGAGCCAAAATTTCTATTGCCTCCAGTTTTCCCTTTACTTGTGAAGAGATTGCCAAGTATTCACTGCCATATAAGAGGATTGATATTGCATAACATAGTGGACCGACTTTTTTAAACTGAGTTAAACTTTTTTGAACTGAGTTTTTAAAATCATGACGATATGTTCGTTTTTTACTTTGATCAACATTTTGTCCTTTTAAAACTGTCTTTTCGACATTTTGTCCATTCGTCATTTAGTCAGTTTGATTCTTTTTTTCATTCGATGCTTTGTCCGTTCGATGCTTTGACTGTTCGACATTTTGTCTTTCGACACTGACCTTCGACACTTTGACTTACTACCACTGTATACAAATGCTTTCGAAGATCAATGGTTAAAATGGCATCGAACGAATCAAGGCTGTATATCGCTTAACGAGAACCATCCTTCGTCGAACCTTGTGGACTGGCGCTACATAATCGCAAACAACGTACTTTACCAAATAACAAAAACAACATCATTTGACGCCTTTTTAAAAACTGCAAAACTAAAATGGAATGAAGAGAATTGAAAGACACAATTAAGATGCTGACGTTCCACACTATTTTAACAGAAAGTTAATAAGGGAAATCCTATCAATACTGTAAACAAGCAAGAACAATAGTCGAGAGGAAGTTATTTTCCTGAAAAATTGTTTTAACCGAAAGATCTTATAAATTACAGCCGACAGTACTGGAAACACCTCTTAAATGCTGACTGTTCCCAGATCCTCCCAGGCCCAGGGTGGTAGCATCTGATAGGGTCCCATCTTTAGGCAAATAGTGAAGCCCCAAACACACACGAAACGCTACGAAAGTATGAAAATATATTTCATAAGAAAAATACCAGCAATACATGTTTATATTTTTTTAAATTACCAAGAATGCATATTTGTAGTAAAATTACTAACAATACAATTTTAAAGTAAAATGATCAGCAATAAACTTTTACTGTAGTTGAAGTCATACTATTGTGTTCAAAATATTTAGATTTTAGAATTAAATAACCCATAGAGGTGTTGATATGCCGCTAATAAAAAAGAACGAAACCTTTAAAAGAACAACATCCGTTCAAACTAAGTCTTAAAAGGATATCTTATGATGGTCATACTTGACAATTGACAACTGGCGGTCATGACAGATAGATAGATAGATAGATAGATAGATAGATAGATAGATAGATAGATAAAAATTAGCAACAATACAATTTTAAAGCAAAATGAGCAGCAATAAATTTTATCTGTAGTTGAAGTCATACAATTGTGATCAAAATATTTAGATTTTAGAATTAAATAACCCATAGCGGTGTTGATATTCGGCTGATCAAAAAGAATGAAACCTTTAAAAGGACGGCATCCGTTCAGACTAGGTTTTACAAGTATATCTTGTGATGGTCGTACTTGGCAAGTGGCAGATATGATAGATAGATAGATAGATAGATAGATAGATAGATAGATTAAAATTACCAACAATACAATTTTAAAGAAAAATGAGCCGCAATAAATATTATCTGTAGTTGAAGTCCTACTGCACTACGTGCCATAAGGCCTCCAAATCAGAGTTTTCCTTCTCTTAGACTAGTTGCCATCCAAGGCTATAGAACCCAGTCTGTCCTGCTATTTACCCATAGCTGGAGGGAGAAGAAGAGGATTCATACCTTTCCCAAGGGTATTAGCACGTAAGTAAATGTAATGGATTCGAGTGGAATTCGAACTCGGATCTTTAACTACCATTTATGCCGCCATCCCCATCACTCTATCTCTACCGTTTCCCTCTCTCGCTTCTCTTTTTAATTCGTCATTCTTTCTTTTTAATTTATGCCTTTTTTTCTGTCTCTCTCACTCTCTCTTTCTCTCTCTCTCTCTTTCTCTCTTTCTCTCTCTCTCTCTCTTTCTCCTTCTCTCTCTATCTGTGTGTGTTTCTTTCTTCACTTTTTTTTATTTTTTTATACATCTCCTTTTATTATTATTTTTGTCTTGCTTTATTTCTTATTTCTTTCTCTTAGTCTCTTTCTCTCTTTTTGATATTTTCGATTTGTCATTCTTTCTTACTCTCTCTCTCTATCCAGTCTTTCCCAACGATACTTGTTTGATGGATCATCGGAAAGACACACTCAAACCACCTGTTTGCTCATTTCCCACAAGACTAAGCACTTTGGGGATTTCGCTATTCAATGTCGATTTGTTTCGCCTTTCGTCTTAATGCCAAGTGTCAGTGAAGTCGATTTGTCTTAGAGACGACCACAGACCAAAACTATTACGACATCCTTTATTTCACTTACAGCATTTTTTTTTTTTTTTTTTTTCGAATGTCTACCTCAGTCAAATAATGTCGAGTGATCAGGAAAGAAATTTACTTAAAATCTGATATAAGCAGAGTTGCCGAAACCCGCCAAATACTCATGTTGAGAATAGAGAAAACCAAATTCTCTCAGAAGTTCCCTTGCTTCATACATGTATTGAAGCAATGGCGCGTTTTGGGAAAGATAGCCTGATGGGTCTAATTTGAATTCAGAGATTTTCTTCTCCCAGACTGGTTGTCAACCAAGTCTTTCAGATCTAGTCTGTAAATTTACACATAGCTGGGGGCGAAGGGTATTCGCGCGAATGAGACGAACTCGACGGCAATTCGAACTCGGCACTCCGATTTCCCATTCCAAGTCGGTATCCAATACACCATCGCACCTTCTAAACAGATATAGAATTAAATTCATAATATTTTCTCGGTTGTCATGAAAATCGATAAAATACATAATAAAAAAGAGCGTTACGAAGATGTCTGAACGATTCACGTGATGGTTTGACACATCCAAAATCGATAATGACAATAGCAATTTTCTAATCGAGAAGACTCCAGTCCGAAATTATTAAACTCGGATTTTTTAAAAAAAAAAATATACTGAATTAATTTACAATTTAGATTAAGTTATATACTGTGGCGAAATTTTATTTTATCTTTTGACAATTTTACCTAATATATATATATATATATATATATATATATATATATATATGTGTGTGTGTGTGTGTGTGTGTGTGAATGATAGGAAAGAACAGTCAGATTTATAATCCAGAGTATTTTTTAGCATTTATTTAAAAAAAAAAAAAAAAGAGTGCTCGATACACAGTAGAGCATAATATTATAATTATTTTTTAATTTAATTTTTTTTTTAAATAAAACCAACACTCTCCTAATTCTGAATTCCCATTAACCCACCAACTTAAAATATATAATACTATTTGGCTTATGAATAGAGTAAATCATTCTTTTTGAAGCATCGCTTGAAAATTAAACTGAACTTTAAATTTTAAACTTATTTTAAGCTTAATTTAATATTTGAGTTTTGGTTTCGAAACATAGTAATTTCTGTGTCGCGATGGATACATATTTTTTTAAATAATAATAATAATTATTATTATTATTATTATTATATATATATATATATATATACATTTATATATATATATATATAATTATTTTTTAAATATGTATCAATCGCGACACAGAAATTACTATGTTTCGAAACCAAAACTAAAATATTAAATTAAACTTAAAATTTGAAGTTTGGTCCCATTTCCAAGCGACGTCGAGAATAACCTTCGAAAAAATTTATATATATATATATATATATATATATATATATATATATATATATTATATATATAGGTGTCCTATAATGCTAGGACACATTTTAAAGGCAAATATCGTGAATTATAAAAATGATATACCAAATATAATTATTACATAACATGTAGTGGACCGTGGTGATTTTACGCGTTGTCATATGAACACGTGTGAAACTCCTGAAATAAAAAAAAAGCCCACTACAAAAATATTGCGGAGTAGAGATGAGTCCAACGAAAAGAAAATGTAATAGAAATACAAGAAACCGATAAACATGTACAAACAAGTATTAGACATAAAAAAGGGTTTACAAAAGACATAATTAGTGTGTGTAGGTATGAACGTAGACAGTGTTTCGAAGTATGTTCGTACGTGTGTGTGTGTGTGCGTGTGTGTGTGTGTGTGTGTGTGCATAATGTGCGTGGCGTCTTCCCAAGGAAAACGCATAGCGCTCCCCACAAAGGGGAAAACTGGATCTTCTACGAGAGCCTACATTGTCGTAGTGCCCGCTGAAAATGCAACTCCGACAAAGCCACCGACCCTTGTAGCGAACTGTGGGTTTAATACGCGTTGTGAAATGAAACACGTGCGGTCTCCTGAAATAAAGCCCACTACAAACATGGCGGACTCGATATGAGTCCACCCAAAAGAAATGTAAAAGAAAACAACCAAGAACCGATATATATATGTACAAACCGATATATGTACTAAACAACAAAAAGGGTTTACATTTTGTGAAAAGGCATTAACCTGTCTGTCTGTGTGTGTGTGTGTGTGTGTGTGTGTGTGTGTGTGTGTGTGTGTGTGTATTAACGTGTGTATGTGTACATGAACGTAAAGAATTCGTGTTTCAAAGTATGTTCGTACGTACGTACGTGTGTGTGTGATGTTCCTGGAGTCTTCCCACAAGTGGGAAAGACGTAGCACCCACTTCTCCACAAAGGGAAAAACGCAATCTTCTGCGAGAGCCTACATTGTCGTATTGTCGGCTGAAAAGTGGAAGAAAGAGAGAGAGAGAGAGAGAGAGAGAGCGAAGTATTCTCGTGTATTTATACTTTAGAGATAGCGACCCCTAGGAGCAATTTGGACAATTAGGAAATTACGGAGGAGTTAACTCCGACAAGCTAGTATGCAAGTGTTCAACATGTTATCTAAGATTTGAATATTACCTCCCTGAAATGCTTACCACCACGAAGAGAAATTGCCCTAGCTTGATCTCACATTCACAGTTGGCACTGGCTGTCCCAAGGAGGTTTGTAACAACACGCAGGATCACCTTTCGGACAATTTTGATGACACACACATTATATATATATATATATATGTGTGTGTGTGTGTGTGTGTGTGTGTGTGTGTGTGTGTGTGTGTGTGTGTGTGTGTGTGTGTGTGAAAAGTGTATATAAATAAATATATATATATATAATTATTTATATATTATATACGTGGTACTTATTAGAAAGCGCTCAATATCAGAGATAGAGCTAACATATTTGGTTGGATAGATGTGAGTTTGTGACCCTGGGTTTCACGCTTTAACGATCGTCAGACAAACCCAGGGTCACAAACTCACATCTATCAATCAAATATAAATATATATATATATATATATATATATATATATATATATATATTTAATGAACAACAGACACTTTAAGGTACCATAACAATAATTTATTTCACCAAAATCCTTTTTAAAGGATTTTGGATCATCAGGTAACACTTCCAACAATTGACTCTGTTCTTCACATTGAGCTCTCAGGATTTCATCCTCTTTGGAATTACCAATTCGGTTTACCAAATTCTTCATATTTAAAAAATATATATATATATATATATATATATATATATATATATATATATATATATATATATATATATATATATTATAGAAAGGATTAGGAGGATTTGAGATAATCATAATTAAGTAATTCATCGAGTCTAGAAGAAACCTCAACAGAATGGAGAAAGCACTGGACGGCCGTTTCGTTCTATATTTGAGACTCATCAGCGGTACGCATCCATTACCGAAAATTTCAAGAGTCAGAGAACAATCTGTGCTTAAAGGCTCTATTCAACTTTCCTTGGTTATCGGCACACCCTGTACCCGAAATGTGAAAGCATGTCAGATATAATGACGGTTTTTCCTCGAGAAACGCAAGTTCGAATCCTGCAGGAGACCGCATATTTTTCTTTAATAAAGATTTCTCAAATATTCTGGCCGGTAGACGAAAATAAATATACTATTTAATAAATAAACGGTGAGTCTAATCAAATACGGGTATGTACTCAAAATAAAGCTTAAGTCATATCTGTTGGATTAATAAATACAAAATCCACCCTTTTCTTTAAAATGTGGAGGATGCTTCTCACAGAAGAACATGGTCCGTCAGTGAATTTTCAGACAGACCTCCTAAGTTGCTAAAAGTATGCATATTCTTATTTTCCAAATATGGCCAGTACATTGTGGCTGTGTTCATAAATGTGGAAGAATTTGAGTGAAAGAGAACGTATCAGATAAGATCTATCGTCCGGTTCATGTATCTCTCCGGTACAGGAGTAGAGGTTTATCCATTGTTTCCCGTTTAGGATTAGGTTTCCAGTTCCTTCTAAAGTCTACTTCAACTCTATACACTGAACGTTTCTGCTTGATCTCTGAAATTTTATTTGCATATTAAATCTTGACAACTTCAAGTCTAAGAATTAGCTGTCTATCTTTCCTGTTATCCTGGCCTTTCTTACACTAAAAGAATTCCACACAGTAACCCCTACCTTGACTGGCTCTTGGGCTAAATATTGGAGACAAATTAGTAAAAAAATACAATAAATATTACACTAACCGCACCCGTCTCCATGGTCAAAATCGGCACTGGCTGTCAGAGAACTGGTATTTTATTTTCAGTCACAGAATTTATTTCTGTATACATGTCCACACGCGACATTATGGAAAATATGGCGTCTGTAAACTGTTATACACCATCAGTATCGTGGGGATATTTTAATCTATAAATCTAACATAAATGATTAATTAAATAAGGAAGAATTAGTAAAATTCTGCATTTATTTATGTTACTCTATATTTAAACACTTGTGCGCGTGTATGAGGGCACACTTGAGTTTGTGTGTGTGCGCATGCCCGTGTGTGTGAGAGAGAGAAAAAGAGAGAGAGTGTGTGTGTGTGTGTGTGTGTGTGTGTGTGTGTGTGTGTGTGTGTGTGTGTGTGTGTGTGTATGCTCTTTGAAAGAATTTCTTTCGTGGCATATAAAATTCTATGGGTTATTTAATGCCGAAATCTAAATATTTTGAACGCAATTTTATGGCTTCAAATAAATTTATTTTGGACGCAATTGTATGTCTTCAACTACAGATAAAATGTATTGTTGGTCATTTTGCTACAGTCATTGTCGTTAATTCTACTATAAAATGTATTGCTGGCCATTTTGGTTTTAAAATGTATTTTTGTGAATTTTACTATAAATATTTATTGTTGGAAAAATCATTTGATATAAAAATGTATTGCTGGTATTATTACTATAAAAATACAATTTTTATACTTTAATGGTGTCTTGCTTGAGGATTCACTAATTGCACATAGCTGGGAAACTAAGAGGCGCTACCGCCCGGTGTGTGTGTGTGTGTGTGTGTGTGTGTGTGTGTGTGTGTGTGTGTGTGTGTGTGTGTGTGGTGGGGGGAATGTTTGTGAGGGAGTGTGTATATATATATATATATATATAGAGAGAGAGAGAGAGAGAGAAGAGAGAATGAGAGAGAGAAGTAGTGAGAATGAGAGAGAGAGAGAGAGAGAGTAATGATACAATATGGTAATCCGTATGGAATTTCCAGGAGGATATAGATCCAGGGAAGAGCTCTATGTAAAAAGGCAGAGCAAAGATATAATTAATTAAAGACTATCAAACACTTAAAATCCCATAGGTAATAATTTTTATTTCATGAGAGCTTTAAAAACAAACAGCTCTCAGTCTTCAAGACCAACAAACAAATATATTTTATTTCATGAGACCTGTAAAAAATGCAGCTCAATCTTCAAGTCCTCTGCTTTTTTTAAAGCTCTTAAGAAATAAAAATTATTACCTATGGGATTTTCAGTGTTTGATCTTCTTTAATTAATATATATATATATATATATATATATATATATATAGATAGATAGATAGATAGATAGATAGATAGATAGATAGATAGATAGAGAACAGGTGAGAAAGAAGCAATTTGTGTGTGTTTGTTTTTATGTGCATTATTTTCAACACAATTTCTGTTATTTCAGCGACATTCCATAGTTCCTCCAACTCAGTTATTGACAATTAAGACTCGCCATGCCACGTTCACAGTGTCAAAATATGGCCATTCCCTTGGTGATCATTTGATAAGAGGGGAATTCCACTCAGAAAGCTTCTTCCCCAGAACTGTGAAATAAAATCCCGAAAGCATTCTTTCCAGACAACTACAATCTTAGTCTCTTAAGTTCAGGAGCAACCGGTAACTATCCTCCATACCTTCATAATATGCATTTCTTACTTCCTCCTTTCTCCTCGCTTACAACAATCTCACTCAGTAACACTCTACTTTGAGGGTCTCTTGGTCCTTGTGAACAAACAGTAGAAAAAGAAAATTGGTTCTAGTGACGAAAAAAACGAACATTTTTCTGACTTTGAGAAAATATTTGTTATTCGTTTTTGACTAATTTTTCTTTCAAGTTATTTTGTTGTTGTTGTTGTTGTTGTTTTTTTTGGGGGGGGCAATGTGATAGAGAGATTAGAGGTTTTGGTGACCGTAGAACCATCTCTTAACTGCTGTTCTTCCCAGGTCCACCCTGGCCAGGGGTAGTAGCACCTGTTCGGGTTCCAGCTATGGGCAAATAGTGAACATCCCAAACAAAAATCAACAGTACATTTTTATAGCAAAATGACCATCAATAAATCGTTAAAAAATACATTTTTATAGTAAAATTACCAGCAATACATTTTATTAAAAGATATTACCAATAATACATATTTTATAAAAAAAAAAAAATACCAGCAATACATTTGTTATTAAAAAAAAAAAAAATTGCCAACAATAGATATTTTATTTTTTAAAAATTAACAGAAATAAATTTTTTATTAAAAAAAAAATGAAAAATTACCAACAATAGATTTCATGACCTACAAACTATATCTATAAAAAGCATAAATGTACTCGGAAAGTATAAAATTATGTACAAAATATCTGTAGTTTAAAGCATAAAATTACGTAGAAAATTTTTAGATTTCGGCATTAAATAACCCAGAGAGGTTGATATGCCGCGAAACAAAATCAACCATCAACAATATGTATTTAAAATTAATAACAATACATATCTATAGCAGGATTATCTACAATAAATTTTATCTGCCGCTGATGCTATAAATTGTGTTCAAAATATTTAGATTTCGGCATTAAATAACCCATAGAGATTGATATACCGCTAAACAAAATCATCCAACTAACCAAACATACAAGTTTTATTAATGTCAGTTCTCATGTTGGAAATTGCTTTCAGCGGAAGTTAATATTATCATTTCTATCTGTTTGTGAGTTCTTTGCAGTTTTTGCCTCTAATCTGCTAAAAGAAAAGCCATTCACTATTTGCACACGTCTACATTTCTGGAATGCGTGGTTGCACTTGCGAAAATAAACGCATCTTATTTTACACTGTCTGTTCTCTGTGTTTTTATCATTCTTAGATTCTATTTGAAGAGTGAGATATTTGCATTAATATTTATTTTTTACAAGTATTTTTTTTCATAGCGTTGTTTCTTAGTATTTTTATAACGATGTTGTAAAGGTCGTTTTTTACATTCTACAACCAGTAAATAAGAAGCCGGGATCGGAAAAAAAGATATAACCAGAAAATATTTTGGGAATAATAATGATTTACTGATACAAGTCTTACTAATTAACCCATAGCTGGGGGGAGAATAGGTTGAATCATTACCTGTTTGCGCGTAAGGGAATATAAAGAAGCCGACTGGAATTAGAACTCGGATCATCGCACCTGGTATTCCCAAATGGTCACTCATCTAGCCAATGACCAAGCTCGACGTTGCTTAACTTTGTTAATCGTATGAGAACCGGTGTTTCATTGTGTTATGGCGGTAAGCCAAAATAATGTCTTTAAAATTACATTTGAAAGGATAATTATTGTCGAAATATTTTTTGGTAAGATGAATGCATTTTGGTAAATGAATGCATATATATATATATATATATATATATATATATATATAGAGAGAGAGAGAGAGAGAGAGAGAGAGACAGACAGACAGACAGACAGACAGACAGACAGAGACAAAGACATCGAAGATACACTAACGTACATTCCGGACTGATATGCCAATTCTCTTGTTGGAAATCGCTTTTAGCAGAAGTTAGTATTTTCATTTCAATCTGTGTGTGATCTCCTTAAAGTTTTCGTCTCTCATCTTCTCATCTGCTCAGAGAAAAGTTATTGCCAACTAGTACATGCCTATATATTTATGGAATGCCTGGTTGCATATATATATATATATATATATATATATATATATATATATATATATATATATATATAAAGCGGAATCCAAATAGCAACAAATGGCAACAATTGTAAAGTGAAAATAAAAGCGATGAAAAGGACAAATAATCACGACACCTTACCCGTACGCACGTCCGTGTAGATGACCGCATAAGCGTATGTGCGTGAACGCAGACACGCACACATACACTATGAAAAAAAACTTGGACCAATGGTAATTGCATATAAAAAAGAAATCGAGAAGTATAAACAGTCAATTACTGATACCCCGTAACGAGTTGAACGAGGGTATTCATCTACGAATCTATGAAGTCGGAATGCTGAAGGTAACATCAATTAGCTAACTTTTTACTTGCAATAATTGCATATATATATATATATATATATATATATATATATATATATATATATATATATATATATATGTACTGTGAAACCTCGGTTCATGAATTTCATTCATTCTTGGAGGCCGTTCGTAGCTCGAAATGTTCGTAAACCGAAATTATTTTTCCAACAGGAATCAATAGAGAAAAAAATACCAGTACAATAAAATTGGAAAAGAAAAGCACGGCACAACACCCGAATGTACGCAACACTGCGATCGAGTCATAAATTGTTCTGTTCGTGTTAACTCGGTTAGGCTATGTTGTTCGAGAACCGAAATTTTGTTCGATAAGCGAGACATTTTCATCTCGAATTTTCTGTTCGAAAACCGATTTGTTCGACATGGGAGACGTTCGAGAAACGAGGTCCATCTGCATATATATATATATCCTTAGGTGTAAGTAAAACCGTGCTCAGTGAAAAATAACAGACCTATTAAGTACATATTAATAAATATACATAATACCCTACGTGGGTATAACGACTTGGAGTGTCATGCACCGCACAATCGTCGGGGACTGGGGTCGGATTATAATCATCAGATCCCACCCAGTACGTGACGATTGCGCGGTTTATCAAACTCCGAGTCTTCCATCAGCCTGTATCTCTTTTCTTTTTTTAACTAAGGGAAACCGCTTTTTTAAGCCGAAGCGTACCTCTGTCAGTGTGGTCACGGAGCCTGATTGACAGGACAAAGTCGGAATAATCTATTAAAGAAGATATGTTTTTCGCGTTGAAATTTCTATGAGAATAATTCCTTTCCAGAGGACTGTTGTTTAGCTTTCGTGCTCGAAACTAAAGCCAGCAGATATAAATTCGTATAAGTTGGAGGCTGAATTTAAGAATATCCAGATTCACCCGAATTGTATGAACGATTAAATTGTTCAAAACCAATTAAATAAACTGACTTTACGTTACTAATGAAGAAAATGAAATTCAGCTGGTTGTCAATCCCGCTTAAATTTCTCCTAGATAATTGGTTGATTAGAAATTTGCATAAAAGACCATTAGTTCACACAGCCTGTGAGTGTACACACACATACACACACACACACACAAATAATCATATATATTAATGGCATCACTTCTCGGAGTGTCATGCAGCGCGCAATCTAAGTATCTGACGATTGCGCGCTGTATTATACTCCGAGACGTGATGTCAGCGTAGTTTAATATGTACAATTATTAATATATACTTAATAGCTCTGTTATTTTTCACTGAGCATTTTTTACTTACACCTAAGTATATCTATCTATCTATCTATCTATCTATCTATCTATATATATATATATATATATATATATATATATATGTATTTGTATGTGAACATTTATATATATTTATTTATCTGATTATATATATATATATATATATATATATATATATATATATATATATATATACTAATTAAATAATAAGAGCATTATGTTCGCTCTTTTTATTTTATTTTAGGTGGTATATGAATGATTTTTTCATTTTGTACTCACTAGGAACCCTCTACGTTGGCTCCTTTAGCAGTATTCTTTCTTTCTCTTCGTATTTATTAATAAGTTTTCATTAATAAACTTGTATTTTAGCCATGGTTCCTGTTTTCTCCTCCTGTGTTTTTCTTTACTTGTTATTCTGTCAATTTAATATTTACCAACACATTCTTCTGGCGAAGTTTTGTTTAAAAAGGATCGTTAAAGAAGAATGCTTTCCTGCGTATTCAAATCTATACATAAGTTCTGTGTAGCCAAACTTTATATATATATATATATATATATATATATATGTGTGTGTGTGTGTGTGTGTGTGTGTGTGTGTGTGTGTGTGTTGAGAGAGAGAGACAGAGAAAGAGAGAGAGATAGTAGGGAGAGAGAAAATGGATGAAAAACAACTCTGCTATTTATATTCGTAACTGGAGTTTAACGTAAACTAATTTTAGAGTCAATGTCAACATCTGAAGCTGTAGGCTACAATTTGAACACAGACGGTTACTTCAACTTAACCAGACTCCTTCACAATATTATCATTATTATTATGATTGCTTCAGTGAATAAGGTGAAAAATACGATAAAATAAAAAAAATCACACATATTTTACATAGATAAAGCCCTTCATAAGGCGTGGGCTGTACTCGTGTGAACAATTCTTTTGTAGTTCTTTAAAGCACAGGCTACCAAGATTCCCTTCAATGAGTCTATTGGAATATTTTTCAATAAATCCAAGGGCTACAGCTACAGCTGGTATTGTTAATATTCCCATGTGTCATATCTTTGAGATTTCGATTTCAAGATGCTTATAATTCGATATCTTTTTGAAGATCTTCAAAGATACATTGCAGTCTATAGGAACTGCCATATCAATAAGGAGGCCTATTTTTGTTTGCAGTCTCTAATAACGATGTCTGAGCGATTAGATTTAATTGTTCTGTCTGTATTGTATTGTAAAGTCAAATAACAGTGTTACAGGTCCTATCTCCGTAACTGGGTGCATGTGGTGTTCATACCATCTTTCTTCACTTTCTTTTCCGTAGAAGTTACAGATTTTCCGGTGCAGATATTGGTCCACGCTGCCATGCCGTGTCTTATACTCAGTAAGTGCCAATACCGGGCAACCTGATACAAGATGGTCAATTGATTATTATTATTATTATTATCATTATTATTATTATTATTATTGTATGAGAGAGCCTCATGCCAGCAAAGTGATGCTGGTGTACAAATATGAAAGGACGAATATGTCCATCATGATACTCAGTCTGATAAGGTTATACGACATTATTATTATTATTATTATTATTATTATTCCTTTGATTCCTATTGTATACTCATTTCCAGTCAGCGACCGAAGGTCGAGAAATGGCAGTATGACATTTTCACTCGACATTGTTTTAACCCAAGTGCACACACATTTTATATTGACAAAGACGTTCATAAGGTGTGAACGCTACTTTTCAGAATAATGTTTTTCATTTCTTTAAAGTATGGCCTACCAGGAATCTCTTCAGTGAATGGTACTCCTAACACAACCGAAATCATTGATGTCCTCATGTGCCACATTTCTTAGATTCCCACTTCAGAATTCTTCTATTTTGATAGTTTTTTGAAACTCTATAAAAAAAATCATTACACTCTACAGGAACTGTCATGTCAGTTAGAAAGCACATTCTATTTTTGTGGTATTTGATCACGATGTCTGAGCGATTAGCTTTGATTTTCTTGTGTGCGCATGTGTCTATTGTGAAGCCCTATAAAATTGTTACATTTGCTATGACAGTAACAAGGCAGGGGTTCGTACCAATTCCTTGAGGTTTCCTTCCCATAAAAGTTGCAAATTTTCCAGTGCAGATATTAGCCCACCCTCTCACGTCGAGTTTATATTCGATGGATGCTAATACCATGCAACCTGATACAACATGTTCAATTATTTATTATTATTATTATTATTATTATTACAAAAGAAATTATTGCAACAAAAACGGTGAAGTTCTGCTTTCCTAACATCATTATGTAGGATATTTTCACTATTATGAATTCTTGCTTTTTATATACAGTACTCTTTTCTTTTCTAGTTGAAGTGCTTGTTCAATGTTTTTCAATCTACTGATAGCTTATAGTGGAGGCACAGTGGAATAATGGATAGCGGCTCGGATTGAGTAATGGGAGAGCTGAGTTCGAATTCTTACGTAATAATAGCCTTGGGAAATGGACACTGAGATCAACACCAAGCCGCGACAGTCTGTTTCACACTTGGATGCAATCTGCATGGTCTAAAGTTTGCGTTGAAGTATGGAACACATTGGTGCTGGCCTTAGTGTCCACTTTTATATTTATAATTACATACGCTCTATATAAGACATTGAGCACTTCTACCTATAAATTTAGCATAACTTAAAACTATAATTTCATCATTATATATATATATATATATATATATATATATATATATTATTGAATAATATAAACAAGTTTTGTCTATTTATTTTCACTTGGATCCTTTCATATTAACAGACAAGCTTCTTAATGTCATTATTAAAGAAAGGTAGAAAATTACTGTGTTGATACATATTCATTCATTCCGACTACTTTCGATATTAGCACAATACCATCATCTGGATTTTGCTTTCTTATAAGACAAATATTATAGTGTTCATCATTTCATCAGCAGCACCCTGATGATGACATTGTTCTATTTCTGAAAGTACTCGGAATAAATGAATATGTATCAACATAGTAATTTTCTCTCTTCCTTTACTAACGACATCAAAACCTTGTCCGTAAATATGAAAGGATAAAACTGAAAATAATTAGACAAAATTGTTTAAATTGTTCAATGAAATATGTCTCAATGGTAACATACTGCCAAAACACACATACACACACACACACACACACACACACATATATATATATATATTAAAGGATCTGTTGTATTCCGTTAAATATACTCATTCTATATTTAACTAAGTAAACTTAGTACATATGATGTACATTTTAGTTTTCTTACACATAACTTGATGATCAGAAATTCTGTAGAATAGTCCTTGAAATGGTGAATCGTTCTTAAAATACATGTTGCAATTATTTTAATCGTTGCCATTACAGGACTAGTCCTCATGACGAGAATCTTTTATTGGAATTATGTCTTTTAGTGGAAAAAACTCAAAGAATTTCATCATTTCGATTTTTCCAACGATCTCTTTATCTGGCAACAAAAATTGCATTTTCGCTCTTGAAATACTATTTAATAAGGTACGAAATCAGTTTAAGAGTTGGAGAGTAACGTTGCTAAATAATTGCAATAAAATGAAACTAACATTAGGAACGAAATATTAATTTAAAATTAAAAAAAATAATCATAGCCGATAATTCTTAATTTAATAAATATTCACAATTTTCCTGCTGTTTTTATTCTTTTCAGTAATAAACTTTTCAATTTTAGTTGCAAAACAAAACATTGTGAATTATTAGATATTTAATTGACCTGCGTATTAAAGCCCTTGACATGATCACTTGATTTATAAACCTGTATCCCTTTATTCAATTTAAACGTAAAGATAAGATAACATTTTTAAGGATCGTAAATTTTGATTAAATTAATTGTAACAATTAATGCAAGCATAACTTAGATGCGGTACAAAGCCGAAAATATGGAGTACCCAATAAGGCTCGAACTCACTACTCGGGCGTAATTGAGCTCGCGAGACACGCTTACTAAGCATGACTCTACGTCGAAGTACCCAAAGAATTTTAGTCATTTACTAAACGTAAATTAGATGTGGCACAAGGCTGAAAGTATGGAGCATGCAGTGAGACTCGAACTCACTACTCAGTCGTAATTGATCGAACTAAACAAGATTACTAACCATAGTGATTTTCAAAGAGTAGCTTACATGTGGCACAAGTTCAAAATAGTTGAGCACCCAGTGAGGATCTAACTCACTACTCAGTCGTAATTGATCTAACGAGACGCGCTTGTTAACCATGGTTACTTTCTAAACGTAGATTTGGAACAAGGCCGAAAGTATAGGACATCCATTGGCGATCGAACTCACTATTCAGTCGTAAAGCTTGACAAGCGAGACAAGCTCGTTAACCGTGGCACCAAGTCGATGTGCCCTTACCCCGAAAGTGATAGACAGTTGAAACTCTTTACTTTTCGATTTTGGAAAACACCGACGCCAACATTTCTCAAGAAAAAAACTGGGGGTCCTACTAAGCTGATATGAAGGACTATTGGCGAATTTAATTCAATTATAAAAACTAAAATAAGAATCCGTTATTAACAGTAGGTTTCAAAAACAATGCTATGTTAATTATAAGTGTCTGTCTTGGGCACCTCGGATCAATTACGACTGAAAAGTGAGTTTGATCCTCACTAGGCGGCCTATTCTTTCGGACCTTGAGCCACATCTAAGCTTCGCTTAAGGAATAGCTGTAAGAGTCTATCTTTAGTGGTTGCATATGTTTAAGTAGATATCCCCATTTCTTTTTAACAGTGTAACTGAAGACTGCTTGTTTGGGTATTCGAGAGATTAAATAAAGAAAATATGACTCTCAGTAGGAATCGAAACAATGTTTCCTTACATTGTACACACGAAAGGAAAAAAAGAATTACGCTTAGCATTTTGGAATAAACGCTTGAAAGCCAACTGACGTAGATTTGAGTATTGCTTTCAAATTACCTCTTTCATTTAGGGCAACGAGTTTTTTTTTCGTTCTTGATTCAATTTAGTTAAACACGGCATCAAACGGATGAGTAATTACAACCTGCTTCTAATATTTTCCAGCCTGACGTGCTTAATTATTTCGTAATTATTTCTTCTTCTTCTGTCAATGTATATGAATTTATATATTTATGTATTCCGGGTGTACAGAGGTTCAAATGCAGGTTATCCAGTGGGTGATGAAATGTTTTCGACCCTGCCAAGAACTCCTTTCTTTCAAAATACGGATTTTTGGTCAGGTTTTTAATATAGAGACCGGGGCGTGGATATACCAGCTACTCTGATTTGTCTACGATATATATATATATAAACAATATGTTCCCAAGAATAAAATGTCTTCACTTTTTGACTTCCTATCACTTTTTTTTCTTTCTCATATCCATGTATTTAATTTCATTTAATATTTCATTTAAACCGTTAATAGTCCTTGTAAGTTAATAAACTCTATTATTTAACCATTAAATGTCTGCAAATCAATTAGCACAGCATTTAATTAGTGAGTACATTTTGAGGCTATATATATATATATATATATATATATATATATATATATATATATATATATATATATATATATATATATAAGTAAGAAACGCGTTAGTAAAGAAAAAAAATTTCCTTTTAGTCTTTAAACATATTGACTTTTCACAGATATATTTTATTTATATCCGATTTTTTTTATATATAAATATATATATATATATATATATATATATATATTTCTAAAGAATTAGTGAATTTATTTTTAATCTGTCATTTTTGCTGTTTCAGATGCTTTTATAATGGGCACTTCTTATTTGAAATAGACGTCCAATTTGTATCTATTATTAAAGCGTCTATCGGCCTGCGCCTTCTAAGAAAATTAGATTTCTTGTAAATGAGAAATCTCAATAATGAAAACACGTTCACCAGAAGGAATCGAACCTGCGTCTACCTTTATAAGAGAAACCAAGGTTTGAGTGCCTTACTGCTCGGCTACGAAGAGTGGCTTAGTACAGTGCTTTAACACTCGCTACAGAGAGTATATGAAAAGCACTTTATGATAAATAATGATTATTTACCATCGCCTGAGGAAGCACAACTCTAGTGCTGAAACATGAAAGCTATTGTATAGCGATTTTTAACATGTTTTTGTTTTAATCTTATGTAATAAATAATATTAAGCTCTATATTAAATTCTACAATGGAATTATACCATTTTTTTTTTATCCCATATATATATATATATATATATATATATATATATATATATATAGGGAAAAGGCTATAGTTGTTCCAAAGAGAAAAAACCGCAAACGTTTTTGGCTATGTGGATTTGTTTTAGCATATATATTTTATTCTTCATATTTCTGCTACACGTGTTTCTGGCCTCGGAACATTCTGCAGGCAAATAAAGGGAATAATTTTTTAAAAGAAATAAATTTTTCTTATGATCTTTTAATACCCCATTGTTCGTTTTCTGTATTTGTTAGTGACCCTTGAATTCCTTTCTGGACTGTTGGGAAAAGTGAATTTCCGCATAAGTGTTAATAAAACCATTAGGTTTGGTATGAAAAGTGGTGATGATAGACGTGTTGAGGAGAGATGTCTTCCTATCCATGTGTGCGTGCGTCTTCTCCTTAGCCTGCATCTATATATTCCTTCCACATATATACATACTGTCTTACAATAAGAAATCAGCATATACATATATGTATATACTCATATACATATAAGAATGTCACGAGACCGGAAACACGTGTAGCAGAAATATGAAGAATAAAATATAATATATATACTAAAAACAAATTCACATTATAACCAAAAACGTTTGTGGTTTTTCTCTTTAATATATATATATATATATATATATATATATATATATATATATATATATATATATATAACACTACATTATCCCTCACCTATAGTACGACCCGGACATTCATTCACAACGCAATTATCAGGTGCTAAGTATAGACTGACCGTTACGCAATTATTTTGAAAAAATATATATCTGGTTATCGCAATGTTGGGGCAGTTATGTATTATACACGAATTATAGTTTTACTTTAATTTTTTAAAATTATATTTTAACATTTAAATAAAATGGGTTTTATATATATATATATATATATATATATATATATATATATATATATATATATATATATATGTATGTGTGTGTATCAGAAAATATATATGTATAAGATAACGATACATATTTTATATTTCCAGAACAGAAATTTTAAGACAAAATAGAAAAAAAAAAAAATATATATATATATATATATATATATATATTCCTTCCCCAGGCCGATCAAGAAATCATTGACAATGACAAATCGACTAGGAGAAAATGCGAAAACGGGTTGCATGGTCGGAATAAGAAAGGTTGTAACCACTTGGCGATGGTTTCTGCTATCTTCTCTAAACTAGATCCGCATAAGTGATGCGGATTTTACTCTATCCCTGAAAGTGTCTTGAAGAAATGTGCTCCCAAACTGACTTCTCTCCAAACTCTACAATAAAGAAAAAAACAAAAAAAAAACTTGCTGGTTCTATCTATCCGACTCGAAAGAGTAGATGTCTGAATTCATCAACTGTTTTTGCAGAAAGGGCTCGTGATAAACAACGCTCTTCCAATTCCACTTCTTTGGATGCAGATCATCTTTTTAAAATTTTAACATCATCATTTCGCTTTTTCACACTACATTGTTGTAAACAATATATTTTTTATCGTTTGGGATTGATTTGTTTTTTACGACTTATCAACCCTTTGTGTGTCAACATATTTTGAATTGTAACAGCAATTCTTTTTTTACGAAAGGATATTGCATTAACAATAGTTTTTAAACGACAATAGCTTTATTTTTCCAAATGCGGTTCCTACTATTTAACCTATAGTTAGGGGGGAATGGATTCATGCTTTCCTAAAAGTATTTATTGCTTAAGTGTATGCGACGACCCTGGCTGGAGTACGAACTCAGGTGTCCACTGTCACTTTTACCATTAGCTCCATTACCTCACCCACACATCCTATAACCTTGGGTTCTTCATTTCAAAACTGAAAATCGAAAATAAGGCCCATTAAATTTTTCCGTTAAATAACCCAGACATTCGTAGCAATTCGCGTGTTACTGTGTTTTTAAATGTTCATATGGGATATGTGGAGTATTTTTGCAATATCCCGTGTTTGGTCATCCAATCGTTCTTATTCTTCATGATGACAAATTATCACTTTTGAAACTACATCTTCATCTACGGTACCATCTCCATAAACGGCAGAGCTTTCTGAAAGTTAAAGAGCATTAATAAAAAAAAACAAGAAATAAAATTCGAAATCCACACACTAATCTTCTATTTTTTTTTACACAACACAACACAAGGCCCAAGAGCTAGTCAAGGTAGAGGGCTACTGTGCCGATTTATATTAGCGTAGAAAAGAACAAACTTTAAGAGTAAAGAGCTGGAACAGATTTTAAGTGGAAGCGGAAACCCAACCCTAAATAGGAAACAAAACTTCTACTCCCGTTCAAAACACAGGGGAGGGGTGTAAAATGAAATAAATAGTGAATAAAATTTCAGAGTTCAGGCGCAGACGTTGAGAGTATAGTGTTGAAACAGACTTTAGAAGGAAGTGGAAGCGAAATCCTAAACAGGAAACAAGGGATTAACCTCTACTCCTGTTCATAAAACCGGGGAGGTGTGTGAACCGGATGATAGAAAAAAACCGGTCGAAATGTCATTTAAGAATATTTATGTCATGAATTTCACGTGTGAAACGAAACATCGCCAACTATTGAAAAATTCCGCAAACTTTTGCTACAGCTTAATTGATCGTTCTCAAGGACACACGGCCCAGTGAATAAAAACGTTGCCGGGATCCAGTGACTTGACCCAAAGAGTTGTGAGTTCAATACCTGGCTACGACAGTGGTGAACAAAAACTTGGAGAGTTGAGGTAAAGGGAGATAACTGAGACATCCAGAAGAGATATGGCACGTGGAACTAGAACAATCCACCCCGATGGACGAAATAAAGGGTTCATTTCGAAATTTCAATCAGCTGAATAAGGCCGAGGTGTACAACGACCGAAACGTCGTGAATATGACAACAATGATGAGGACAACAGTCTTCCGAATAGTGTAAACTAATAGATTGTTTTCTATATTTGCCGCGATTACTCACCCCAACACCCCCATCTCTCTCTCTCTCTCTCTCTCTCTGATTTAAAACCACTTGCTCTTTTTTGGCTTCAAACGTCCAAGACTTTTTTTTTCTCTTTCTTTGTTTTTATATATATATATATATATATATATATATATATATATATATATATTATAATTATATATATATATATATATATATATATATATATATATATATATATATATATATATATATATATATATTTAACTCGTTCATTTTATTGAATTTCTGTCCCGGTTTAATTTAACAAGTATTTCATTTGTTTTGCTTTCCTTTTGAATCGTACATTTGTACTTTTATTCTGTCAGAGCTTATTCACCTTCGCAATATTTCAAGCATCCCATTCTTATATTTTTCTTTCTTTCATTGCCAATATTCTTTCTTTCATTCTTTTCCAATTTTCTTTCTTCTTTCTTTCTTTCATTTTCAGTCTTCTTTCTTTCTTTTTTCTTTCATTTCCAATCCTCTTTCTTTCTTTTATTTCCAATCTTTTTTCTTTCATTTCCAATCTTTTTTCTTTCATTTCCAATCTTTTTTCTTTCTTTCTTTCTTTCTTTCTTTTCATTCCTATTTCTTTTTTCCTTTCTTTCTTTCATTTGCAATCTTTTTACTTTCATTTCCAATCATTTTTCTTTCATTCCCAATCCCTTTCTTTCTTTCTTTCATTTCCAATCTTTTTTCTTTCTTTCTTTCTATCTTTCTTTCTTTCTTTCTTTCTTTCTTTCTTTTCATTCCTATTTCTTTTTTCCTTTCTTTCTTTCATTTGCAATCTTTTTACTTTCATTTCCAATCATTTTTCTTTCATTTCCAATCCTTTCTTTCTTTCTTTTTTCATTTCCAATCTTTTTTCTTTCTTTCTTTCTTTCTTTCTTTCTTTTCTTTTCTTTTTTTTTTTTCTTTTCATTCCTATTTCTTTTTTTCCTTTTTCTTTCTTTCATTTCCAAACTTTTTTCTTTCTTTCTTTCTTTTCATTCCTATTTCTTTTTTCCTTTCTTTCTTTCATTTCCAATCTTTTTTCTTTCATTTCCAATCCCCTTTTTTCTTTCTTTTCCAATCTTTTTTCTTTCTTTCTTTCTTTCTTTCTTTCTTTTCATTCCTATTTCTTTTTTCCTTTCTTTCTTTCATTTCCAAACTTTTTTCTTTCATTTCCAATCCCCTTTCTTTCTTTCATTTCCAATCTTTTTTCTTTCTTTCTTTCTTTTCATTCTTATTTCTTTTTTCCTTTCTTTCTTTCATTTCCAATCTTTTTTCTTTCATTTCCAATCGACCTTCCTTCTTTCTTTCTTTCTTTCTTTCTTTCTTTCTTTCTTTTTCAATCTTTTTTCTTTCTGCTTTTCTTTTCTTTCTTTCATTTCTCTTTTCTGTTATTTTTTCTGTTCTTCCTCCCTATTCCCAATCACTTAAAATCCATCTAATTCCCCGCGCAGTCCATCAAAGCCTTATTTCGTTGTTTCGTAACCGGCTTAAAGAAGCAAATATTTCCAATAAAGATCTGCTAGATCTCCTGCGTCATTCCTTCCCTTTCACGTCCCCTCCACCCTGGTACCCGCTTTAAACGCCTTTTCTGATATTTTTCTTCCTCCTCCTTCTAGCTTACATTCCTTCACTCTCTTTAAATTCCATTTTCATTATTTTTCTTTCTCTCCCCTATCGCCTAAATCTCCCCAATAACTCACTCTTTAGGCTCCATTCACGCCATGTTTTTTTTCTTAACCTCTAAACAACCCCCTTTTACTCACCTTTGGTTTTACTTTCTTTCTTTCTTCATCCGTTCTCTCCCTCTCTCTCTTTCTCTTGCTCTCTCTCCTCACCCTCTCTCTATCTTATCATCCTACTCCTATTTCTGCCACGCTCCCTTCACTCCTACTTCCTATTCTTTCATTCTCTTTAAATACGTTTTTTAATGATTTTTCTGCCTCTCCTCGACTTCCTGCTATTCCTTCTAACGCTCTCTTCCTATCGTGTTTTCTTTTTTTCCCTTTCCTTTCCCTATTTCTTTCTTTCTTTCCTTTTTATTTTTTTGTTTTTTTGTATCTTCTGACATTCTACTCTACGATGATTTTTTTCCTCTTATTTTCCTGTCTTCTGTTTTTACTTTAGAGTTCAGTCATGTTTTCTGTCTCCTCCTCCCTTAGAATTTATCTTCTGTTTATTTCCTTTGTTCTTTTTCTTTTGTCCTCTTCCCATGAAATTACTCTCTCTCTTCCTCTCTCTCTCCCCCCCTCTCTCTCTCTCTCTCCCTCTCTTACGCCTTTCCGATTTTTTGGTATCTCTTAATACATTTTAGCTTTCTATCTTTCTTTTTATTTCTCATTGATCTTTCATTTTTATGTTCTTTCTTTATTTTTTTATTTCTTTCTGATCTTTCTTTATTTTTTAGTCTATATTTTTTCATTCTTTGTTTCTCTATTTACTTCTTACTGGTCTTTCTTTTTCTAGCTTTATGTTCTTTTTTCTTTCTTTTTAATTTCTTAGTAATCTTCTTTTTTTTTCATTTGTTCTTTTTCTTTCTTTCTTTTTTCTTTCATTACTGCATTCTTTTTATTGATCTTTTTATTAGTTTATGTTCTTTTTCTTTATTTATTTTTTACTGTCCTTTACTTTTTAGTTCATGTTCTTCTTTCTTTCTTCTTTTCTTTCTTTTTTTCTTACTGATCTTTCTTTTTGGTTCTTATTTGTTTCTCTTTCTTTTTTCTTTCATAATGATCTCCCTTTTTAGTTTATGTTCTTTCTTTATTTCTTCTTCTTTTTTTCTTACTGATCTTTCTTTTTGTTTCATTTTCGTTTCTCTTTCTTTTTTCCTTTCTTACTGATCTCTATTTTTTACTTAACATTCTTCTTTCTTTCTTTATTCTTTTCTTTCTTTTTTTTTCTTACTGATCTTTTTTTTTTGATTTGTGTTAGTTTTTCTGTCTTTTTTTTTCTTTCTTACTCATCTCTCTTTTTGAATCTATGCCCTTTCTTTCTTTCTTTTTTCTTTCTTTCTTTCTTACTTTATTGCTTTCTACCTTAGTGATGTTTCTTATTTAGTTTGTCTTCTTTTTCTTTGTTTATTTCTCTCTTTCTTTTTTTATTTCATACGATCTTCCTTTTTTTACTTTATGATTTTTGTCTTTCTTTATTTTTTACTGATTTTTCTTTTTTATTTTATGTTCTTTATTTCTTTATTTCTTATTCAATCATTATTTATTCCATATTAATTCTATTTGTGTGTGTGTTTCGTTTTTTGTTTTTTTTTTCTTTCGTTTTTACTACTTAGCTCCTTTCTTCCTTTCTTTCTATATTCCCTATTCGGGAATTATTTCTTCCTTTGTTATCTTTTTCAAGCTTCTCTTTTTCTTTCTCTTTTTCTTTTTGTTATTCTTTCTATCGTTTTTTTCTTCCTTTTTTCTTCTTTACACATTTCTTTCCTTCTATCTGAGCTACTTCCTTTCCTTTTCATTCATTACTGTACTCTTCTTTTCTTATTTCCTCTATTTCTTTTCCCACAATTCTCTTCGTATCTTCGTTTGTTTAATTTCCTTTTCTTCCCATATTCCAATCCCCATCAATCGTTTTTCTCTCTCTCTCTCTCTCTCTCTCTTTCTCTCTTGTTCTCTTTTTCACTTCCTTCTTTTCTGCCTCTCTAATTCTCGCTCGTTTTACTCATCGATCTCTCCTCCCTTTCCTCTGTTCCATTAATTCACTCTGACCCTGATCTTTGTCATTGACAACGTATTTAAATACAGAGGTACTAGCATAAATCCTTGGATTGGAACTTGATACGGTCAGATCTAATGCTTCGATCTGATCATTTTTCTGAACAATTAAACCTCTTTATTGAATGAATATAGAAAGCGTTGTAAAAATATACGTGATCCGAATGAAATAAAGAAAATATATTTTCTATAAAGGCAAAAACGACGGCAACGACAATTAAGCATTAGCAAATCTAGTTCAGTGGTTCGTGTATATGATTAAAAGAATAAAAGATTAGCATTTTTTATTCTGTGAACTGAATTAGAAATATCTGTCGCTACACATTTATGTGTGGAAATAAACAAAGAAAATTTCAATCCATGCTGTGTTGCATATTATTCGACAATCGGGTGTTTATTCATGACACCATGTTCATTTAAATGCAATGGCTTACTTACATGTTGAGATTTTAAACGAAGAGTTTCTACAGTAAAGAAGGACCCTCCGTTTTAAAATATTATCGCTATACAATGTTTAGATTCTATTTTCACAGTATATCGAACGGTACTTTCCTATCATGGAATTTTTTTTACACTAAAGGATTGTTTTTGAATATCAAACAAAAGAATTTTAAACAAAACACTTATTTTTTGAAATATCAAAAAGTGAATAAGTAATGATATTAATCCTAAAAAATGTTGTTTTTTATCGTTTCACGCCAAATAAGGAAATAATGTCACTAAGACTAATGCCTCTAGTGAAGAAAAGGGCAATAAAACAACATAATTCAAGACACAAGATGGCGATTGAGGTTGCATTTTAATTTTGGAAGATTGTAGGTGACAGGGGAGAAAGAAACCGGAAAAGGGTACATCAATATTTAATTTTAAAAAATGACTGTCTATAATAGGGACGTAACGAAAGAATGTCACCAATTACCTGGGAATAACAGCATAGACCAAAATTTTGCTTGCCTCAAGGTTTATGATTTCTGCAATGTTTCACACAGGTTGTTTTAATCATATAGCCTTGAGATAATTTAAACGAATAGAAATAGATAGTGTTAACAGACGACATTTCTTTTACACAAGCGTTCTCTTTTGACAGAACGGCTTACGATGTTAATATAATAGGGAAATCAATCTGCGATATAGCCAAAATCAACGGATACGTGTATCTCTTCATCCTAATGGTAACAGTAGTGTTAGCTGTTTCCCTACAAGGAAATATTTGGTATTCATTGACCTAGCTGGGAGCACTACAGTCGCTTGGAATTTATATAATCTCGCTTTTAAAACAATTTTTCAGGAAAATAATTTTCTAAACACCCGTAACTATCATTACATTTTCCAGTATTGACGAAGGTCTCCTTCCTAAAATATTGTTTTATTTGAAGTTGTGTGGATCGTTGACATATTGATTATATCATTAGTTTCTCTTCGAGTGACATGTGCTCTCCGTTTTAGTTGTTGCTGCTGTTGAATGTCCTCAAATGATGGGGTTTCTGTTATTTAGTATAATTCTTTGAGATCCTGTCGTGCCGGGCCAAGTGATTCATTCTTCAGGGGCCATTCGTTTGAAATCGGCTTTAACCATCGATATGATGGAGTGGCTGTTGACACGTATGAACGTGTTTGGTGCCATGGAGGCCATCCGTATGACAGTCTCGATCTGACGCTGCTATTTAAGAACATTGCCCTAATTTTCACTTTTAGTTTTGCAGCAATTTGTGGTGTTGGGCGAAACTATAACTGGTGCAATTTCTTTGTCTCCTCTGCTAATTTTTTTATAACTGATCCATACACCGAAATATTTCCATGCTGATGAGCAATATAATTTCGTGGTGTTGGCAAAATATACTAGATTTTTCCATTCCAACTTTTTTTTTCGAAGATTTCCTGTGGCAGTAAAGCAAGAGACCAGAAGAGAGTAAATCATTATTTCTTTTGAAAATGACCTGTCGATTAAAAATGATATACTGAAAGAACGTTGATATTTACCTGGGCATCTCGCCTAGGAGAAATTATTATGGGGTTTATGACTTCTTCTTAAGTGGTTAACACTGGTTGCTCTAATATCATTGTCGTGTACCAAATATAAAGAGAAAAGACACGTGCTTGCTTTTTAACAGTCTCGATGAGTGAGCGCCTTTGGAATAGTGCTGTAAGCTTTGAGATACGTGGGATGTAAATAAAATCTCTCTGCTTGTCTGTCTGTCCCTGTCTGTCTCCCTCTCTCTCTCTACCACTCCCTCCCTCTCTCTCTCTCCTCTCTCTCTCTCTCTCTCTCTCTCTCTCGCTAACGGCTATATCACGTGGAAACGCCGTTTCTCGTACGCTGACCGAAGTACAGCAGCATCGAGCGTATATGGGTGACCGCTTGGGAACAGCAGCTGCTGTAAGCTTTGAGATACGTGGGATGTAAATAAAATCCATTAACTCACATACACCTCTCTCTGCTTGTCTGTCTGTCTCTGTCTCTCTGTCGCTGTCTCTCTCTCTCTCTCTCTGTGTCTCTCTGTGTCTCTCTGTCTCTCTGTCTGTCTCTCTCTCTCTCTCTCTCTCTCTCTCTCTCTCTCTCACTAACGGCTATATCACGTGGAAACGCCGTTTCTCGTACGATCACCGAAGTTAAGCAGCGTCGAGCGTAGATGGGTGACCGCTTGGAAATACCAGCTGCTGTAAGCTTTGAGATACGTGAGGTTTAATAGATAACGGCTTGGAATTGGAAACTGGAGAGCCGTGTTCCAATTCCACTCGAGTTCGTTATATTCCCTTACACGCAGATACCCTTAGGAAAGATATAAATCCACGTTTTCTACCTCCCTCTATGGGTTAATTAGACAGGCTTGTATCAGTAATTAAAAATGACTTGAAAAATCTGATACGCACAGGATAGATTGAGAGAAAGGTGGACAGAAGAAATCGGTGTATAAAATACTTGATGGCCTTAAGCGGATTGATGGTAGAACAGGGTTTGGGAGAAATAACATAAAAAAGCAAAGTTTATTAAGAGTTATAAGGGACAGGAAAATGTGGAGCGCCATGGTCGGGTATGTCCTAAGATGACACGGCACATAGAAGAAGAAGTACTGTGAAGCCATATTTATTGGTTTGATGGAAGAAACGGACAAGCTACATAAATGATGAATAAAAATAAAGTATTAAGTTATCTCCCCTGAAAATAGGACACGGGTTGAGTAAAGGTTTTGTTTCGAAATTTCGAGGAGATTAACGAGTATCATGACACCTGAAGAAAGCTGAACGTACAACGGCCGAAACGTTCTGAACACAACAGTTAATATGCGCAAGCAGATTCGTATAGTAAAGCCTATAATGACAAATTTATATGCTTCTGAAGTCCGCGGTACTGAAGCATCTATTTTAACCCGAAAGAAAGACTTTCCTTTTTTATATGTTTTTCAACATTATCCGACCCACTGTTTAACATTTCTCCTTTTTTTCTTCCTTGTTTATGTTTTATTTATTGATTCGTTTATATATCTATTTATTTATTTTGTTTTCGTTTCTTTTATCTCTCCAGCAAGCAAAAACACTTTCGGTTGAACCATAACTCACTCAAATCGTTACCAGATTACAGCCATACCATCCGCTGACCCTACCTTTGCCATTAGAGCCTCTGCTTTTCGGCTTAGACCGCCTACCTTTTTCTCTTTTTGACTTTTGGTATTGATTTCAGTGTCCATCTGGGCTGGCTCGCTGCCCACAAACCCTAACGACTAGCGCGTAGGTACGATCAGGGCCCGCTACCATCGCCAGCACTGCTGCATTGACCCTAACTATAACTGTCAACCAGCGAATCGTTCGTCTCAACATCCTCTCTGGCGTTATACGACTTTGAAGCGCCTCACCTGTCAAACCAGGGCGCGTGTGTTCAAAGGCCTGGCAATGGAATGGAAGGTTTTCCAAATAAAAGCAACAACAGTTCTACACAACCCTTTACCTCTGAATCTCTCTCCACCCCCTCTAACTCTTCTTTCGCATCGCCCATACCTCATTTCTCTCTCTCTCTCTCTGTCTCTCTCTCTCTCTCTCTCCCCTTCCCTCTCACTCAGCCCTCTCTCTTTGGCCAAATTTCTTTTTCTATTCTTATTCCTGATACGTTTTATTTTTTGGGGGGAGGGTTACTTTCTTTATGATTCCCCATATATATATATATATATATATATATATATATATATATATATGTGTGTGTGTGTGTGTGTGTGTGTGTGTGTGTGTTGGGGTGTGTGTGTGTGTGTGTGTGTGTAACGCGTTTCGTCGTCTAAAAGGACTTCATCAAATGGTCTTATTGGTGGAATTATATATATATATATACATTTGTATAGGCATCAAGCAAATATGAATGTACGAGAGAAAATCATGGAGAATTGTAGTTTAAAAACAGTAAAATCTACCTTGCTAACCGAAATGCTCCTCTATGGCTAAATCGGTAAAGCACGTCGGGCTATATGACGGTTCCCCGTAGGATACAGGTTCGATTCCTCTCGGAGGATGCATATTTTCCATGAAAATTTCTCGGACATTCAGGCCGGTAAATGCCGTTAATACTGTTTATTATAAACAGAACATTTACTTAAATATTTGTATCTATAAAAAAGTATATATATAGTGTGTGTTTCAGAAGTCTATGAATGGTAGTAAGATGAAACTGGTACCCTTTTAAAGCTAAATTCATTACATTTTTTGTAATGCTAATGATTTTTTCATATTTTTTCAGATAAATTAATGGCGTTCACTCAACCAGAAAGGCGTTTTGCGTCCTTGAATTTGCAAAAAATGAATCATGGACACTTGTTCAACGTGCATTTCGCACAAAATTCCGAAATGAGGCACCAGAAAGGAAGTCCATCTTTAGATGACATGGTAAATTCATGAAGGATGGGTGTTTGTGCCCAGCTAAGAGAATGGGACACCCCTCAACTTCAGATGATATGGTTGAGCGAGTTCAAATTGCCTTTGAGTGAAGCTCCCGTAAATCAATCAGAAGAGCCAGTAAGGAACATCAGTTTCCTACAACAACTGTTTGGCATGTCTTAAAAAGCCGACTGCACATGACACCTTACAGGCTACAGTTAACCCAACAATTTGCAGGACACTGATAAACCAGCTCGTTGTGACTTTTACATTGCAATGCAAGTGAATTTGGAATATGACGGATTTGATGTGTGCCGTATGACCAACGGTACTCACAATGAAAATCTTTTTCCATGTAAAACTTGAGATTAAATTCTTTCCGAATATGCCAGGCGCGTTTTTTATATCCTTAATAGTTTTCGAGATATTTAATCTCAAAATGGACCCAAGACTTTTGGAACACCGTCTATATATATTCTGTTGCATTGAAGTAGTTTGTAACCCCGGGTTTCACGCTTTTCCGATCATCAGACAAACTGGTTTATTTTTTCAAAAGTGCATCTATTTATGCTTGTTTGTGCTTGATTATTTGTGTGTAGTGGAGGGAGAAATTTCCTTCTGGGTTTGTTTGGGATGACACTCTCACTTACATAGACACACATGTATGTATGTGTGTCTACAGGTAAGTGTGTATACACCTGTATGCAAGTGTGTCTATGTATGTGAGGGTGTCATACCAAAAAAACACAAAAGAACATTCCACCGCCACCACAGTCAATTAATGAAACAAAATAAGCGTAGATTCTCTTTTGAAAAATAAACCAGTTTCTGATTATTGCAAAAGCGTGAAACCTGGGGTTACAACCTAATTCAATGCAACTGAATATGTTAGCTCTATCATAAATATTGTGCACTTTCGACTAAGTATCGCTCATATAATATACATATATATATATAATCATCCACAGACAGACTGTTTCGTTGTATCACAGCTCATCAGTGTGGCTAGACATCCGGTTGCCTCTAGCTAGGACCGAAACCCGACTGAATTTGTGTCAGTCGGGGATTCTACCACTAAGCCGTTGGCGCACGGCAGGGATGGAGGTGAATTTAAGTGTATTTATTTTAGATAAACACACAATGACTGAGAGAACTCAATTCGATTTACCGAAAGAGTCTTGCATTATTATATATATATATATATATATATATATATATATATATATATATATATATATATATATATATATATATATATATATATAATGGACTCTTCCATCGAGTTTGATGTATGAGGTTCCGACGACTTCGAACTAATTATCTGCATGTCTGTGACGAGCATGACTTTTGACACCGGCTCGACAATTGCACAAAAGACCACAAATTGTACAGGAGTATTGTATTCAAGTGCAGCAGGAACACTGTTAGATATCTTATTTTCCTTTCTTGTTCATGTAGTCGACTTCGATGCTTACTTCTCAGTGCAGCTATGTCGATGTTGTACTTCTTTAGCTTCAATGCGACAAGAGCTGTTTTTTTCTGAATTGTTGTCCTGGAGAGTTCGTACATTTCAAGTACCAAGATGAAGTTGATGTTGTTTCGTAGAGCTTTTCGCAGTAGCCAGATATGTGTGGAACTAATTAGATATAGTAGTCAGAAAATCAACGCAATGATTTGTTACAAGTGGTGAAGGATTGTGTCGGACCATCCAAACATTTTGGATCTGTTGATAAAAAAAGTAACGAGGCAAAAGACTTGCCACGGAAACTCCGAACGACAGTTCTCATGTGTTATTATCGCGGAGTTTAACCTCTCCGGATCACAGTCAATACCAACCAGTACACGCCTCTCGGCAGACACATGCAATATAATGACCGGTTGATGCTTTCATGAGTTTTCCTTCCCATGCGAAGTCTTTTTATCGCAAAGCCAACACTAAAAAGATTGATAACCAAAGCTCAGAGAGACCTATTTCACTCTCATCAAGGGCGGCTAGTCCGTGTCAGTTCTCAACCTGGTGCTTTACATAGCTCCGAGGGATATATATATATTTTACACTGGATGTTGGAGTAAACAGATCGTCATCAATAGGGCAGCAGATCATTATTTAAACATATATTATTAAATATAACAGACATTGCACATATATATATATATATATATATATATATATATATATATATATATATATATATATATATATATATGTCTGAAAATGAGCCGTTCTAATATTCGAACGTTTACTTTAATTTCTGGTGAAAAAAGGAGAAAAATTGTCCAATATTTGGATATTTTTATCCTCAGACATGAAATAAAGATATCGTCCGTCAAAGCTGATATTTTGTTATTTTGACAGAGAAAATTGTTATGCGACGATAACAATGTGAACCGAAAGTTTAAGACAAAAGCTTAGGATTAAATATATATATATATATATATATATATATATATATATATATATATATATATATATATATAAACACTTGAGCGCTTAGCATTGGAGCGGGTAGAATGGAGAGCAATGTGTTTTATGGACTCAGCAATTTTTCAATCTGCTTGTCTGAATCATCTTCAAGAAGCGAGAGCAAGATCTAAAAGGTCAGCCAATCTAAGAGTGATCTCATCTCACAATCCTCACACTTGCTCCATATGTGGCGTCCTTTGTAAATCACTAGCGGGTCTTAAATGCCACTTAAGATTATCGCACAAAGTTTCATAACTGAATCAAGTAATCTGTCAGATCCTCATACGTCGAAACCGACGGGAGAGGCTATTATATATATATATATATATATATATATATATATATATATATATATATATATATATATATATATAAGAATTAATGGATTTATTTTTAATCCACAATTTTTATTATTTCTAAAGTATTATATAGTGGATATTCGTATTTGAAATAGACGCCATATCGTTGAATTAATTTTTAAGTAGAAATTTGTACAGTAAACGTACTCTATAACTTTGTTGATTGGCTAAGGAAACCAGAAGAGCTTTTCATTCTCTTTGGTAGTTTATATCATTCATCAATGTCAACGTAAAAGGTCAGACATATAGTGAGTAAGAAACTAATAAGAGATATCTATGACATTTCCAGCAAAATATATCACGAATCTCTCAATAAAAGATATTTGCCGTCCTTAACTACTATTGTTGCACAAAAGCAAGAGCACATTGCTACTGGACTGAGATAGGAGCAGGAAGTCCAATTGCAAAGTAAAAGTTTTGAGGATGGGAGCACAGTGACAGAACGAATACATCTTACCAAATTCACTTTTAAAAGGGCATTAATCAAAGACAGGCTAACTGCCATTTTCCTAATTGTATTTTTCTGATACAAGACTCCTATCCCACCAATCTGGAACTTTGGAATAAACAAAACAAACAAGATTTTATAACAAAGGGTATACTGAATATGCTAGCATTTCTAATGGCGTATGCACGAAAGACAGAGAAAACATCTTTATTAATTTAAATTTGTCTCCAATTAAAATGTTCTGTAATATTTGGTGTCGCTAATCAGTACTAAGTTGATATAACCGCCATCCTTTCGTTAGTTTTACACGAGCGTTACGCCCTGTCAGTATCTCATAAATAGTGAACTATTCCGTTTTGATCGACGCTAATTGGTTTCAGAGATAGATAGATAGATAGATAGATAGATAGATAGATAGATAGATAGATAGATAGATAGATAGATGTGTTTAACGTTTCCTTCTAAATCCTCATAAATAATGAACTATTCTGTTTTGATCGCGTAAGAAGAGACAAGACATATCAAAGACGCTACTTGATTTCAGTGAGAAATCGAAAGAAGGAAGTGAAGACAGAATATAGAAGTGTTTAACGTCTGTTTTAGTGAAATGGAAAAGTTTTCAATTCGAAATATTTTCATTTGTATCTCCTTAATTCAATATTTTGTTAAAGTCGTTAAGCTCCAATATTTAACGATGCTATTGGGGGATTTCTACGGATATTCTATTATCGTATAACTCCCCGGAGTACTTCGGAAGTGTGCTGGTCAAACTCTCTGCCTCTGGACAGAGAGGATCCACAGACGAGGCTATGTCAAAAGGCAGAATCTGGTCTCAGGAGACAGCTATACGACCCCGTTTTTTTACGGACTCTACGGGGAATTTTGGCCGAACCTACGGGCTCGGATACCCCACAATAAACTCGACCTTGAGCCACATTCGATCGCGTAGAACTCGCCATGAGCTTATTAAACAAGTATCTGAATAATTAAGATTCATTAGAAATTTCAAATAGAAAAACCGTGAAATTTTCCCGGGTTAAAACCAGCTAGAATAGTAAATAACTGTTAGTAAATATATTAAATATTAATAGAAATTTTATTAATATTAAGTATAATTAAGTAAATATAGAAAATAAATAAGTAAAATAAAATAAAATAATTTATTATTCATAAATTTATAATTTATAAAATATGTAAAATAGTAAATAAATAATTAAAACTATAGATTAAGTAAAATCATATTAATAAATAGTTAGAATAATAAATAAATTTTCAAAGGTTGAACCTAGTTAGAATAATAAATAAAAATATATTTTAGAATAGTATTAATAAAAACCATACTGAAAAACCTCACTTAAATAAAACTAGTTAGCATAATAAATAAATATGTATTTTAGAATAGTTTTAATAAAAACCATACTAAAAACCTCACTTAAGTATAACTAGCTAGCATAATAAATAAAAATGTATTTTAGAATAGTATTAATAAAAACCATACTAAAAACCTCACTTAAGTATAACTAGCTAGCATAATAAATAAAAATGTATTTTAGAATAATATTAATAAAAACCATACTAAAAATTTCACTTAAATATAACTAGCTAGCATAATAAATAAAAATGTATTTTAGAATAGTTTTAATAAAAACCATACTGAAAACCTCACTTAAATAAAACTAGTTAGCGTAATAAAAATGAATTTTAGAATAATATTAATAATAAACAGACTGAAAACCTCACTTAAATCATTGAATTAACATAAAGGAAGAAGCAAATGGCAAATATACTAATCTTATTTTTCTACATGTCGAGTCACCTCGGGACATTGGAGATCATGGCTCTCTACAATTCCTTGTCCTTTGAAGTTCTTAATATTTTATGTTTTTGTTATCTCTCCTAAACCCTGATCCGACATCCATTTACACAAGCCTGCTATGCAGGTTATGGTTTGTTTTCCTCTGTCCCTCTTGCCTTCAATCTCTTCAGTCAATATTACATTTTCCGTTTCCTGGGTATGAAGATAAACTACACCCAGCAGCAAGGCCTCTGATCACGATGTTTTGTGGAACGTGGAACTGCCTCTTAATTGATGTTGTTCCCAGGTCCATTCTCACCCGGGTTGGTAGCAGCTGTTAGTTTCCCAGCTTTGCGAAAATAGTGAAGCCCTAAACAAAAATAAAACACTGTGAAAGTATAAAAATACATTTTATAGTAAAAATGCCAGAAATATATTATAATGGTAAAAAAAAAATTCCACCAATAGATTTTAATAATAAAAAACAAACACCAAAAGTTCCAGGAAAATTCAATTTCGGAATTAAATGACCAATAAGAGGTTGATATGCCATTAAACCGACAAAGCAAACCAAATCAAATTTTCCAAACCCTCTTTCCTCATTATGTACACTAAAAATCTCAACTCTCTTTCTGATGTTAAGTATAAGTATGCTTTTTGTTTTCATTTTCTTTAAAACTGCGTAGTTGCTCACACGTTCGGCCCATGCATTCTCAGCATCCTTCTGCAGAATCACATTTCTGTTTCTTCAAGTCTCTTCTTCATCTGTGAGGAAATTGTTCCGCATTCACTGTCATATAGGAGGGTTGATATTACATAACAGTTCAGTACTCTTTTTTTTTTCTGTCTCTAACGTTTTTGTTTTTTGGGGGTTTTTTTTTGCTTCTTAATACTTTGCTTAGCTTTTGAAAGGCATTTTTCGCTATTCCAATGCGCCTTCAGATTTCAATATCGCACGTCCTCTGTTAAAACACTTCTCAGATATTTAAATTGTTATACTTGTCTGAGTTTGGTATTTCTAAGTTTTAATTTTGCTTGCTGAACTCAAACTTTTATAAAGTAACTGTAAACTATATCGATGGAGTTAGAAATCTCTTACGGTTATGATGAAGTTAGCCATTTCTTCACAAGAAATAATCAGCATTCATTGACCAATGTTACTGTCAGTTGAAATTTATAAAATCTTTTCTTTTTTGCCCCAGTATATTCTATGTACGTATGGCTGGCCATCGTATTCAAGGATAGCCGTCTACTAGTCGACGCTTGCTCAGGCTTATTCAACACCCTCATGTTTAGTCAACACCCACAGAGCCCACCTGTGGTTCATACTGCAGCTATTCTGAGCAGACCTTAGTTACAGTTTCTGGGAGAGAGCATGCTATCTAGCGTGATCAACAATTTGAACAAGGCCAGCACGCTCAAACCGTCGGCCACGATGACATGCGACTTCGTGCTACCTAATTTCACTCACAAGGTCAACTAGTGGCACTTTTCCAAAGGTTCGACCCCTCCAGTCCGTAACATCGTATAAATCTCCTTCCTGACGAATCGAGCATGGTGCGATTTGAAACCGTGTCTCATGGTCAGAATGTCCATGTTCAGCATGCCTACTAATTTATCGCTCTTTTTAGTATTAGTTTTTTTTTACTTTCTTTTTTTTTTTCTTTGTTTGTTTAAGGCAGTGGGGGAAGTCAACATCTTGTGTGGGACATTACTTTCCCCTCCCTCTACTTACATACAACTACCCATTTTTGTTATTATTGTTGTTAAACATCTTCAAACTCTATTGCTACTCTCCTCCGTGTTAAATCTTCAGAAGAACTACATTCTTTATTCCAACAGTTCAGACATTCATAACTAGGACCCACAATGTTCATATCATCCAACAATCCCTTCGTATTCTACAATTAAGAAGAATATTCCTCTCAGCGAGCTTTTTTTTTTCCCGAAATCCGCTACTTTGCAAAATAGACTCCCGAGGGGATGCTTCCCCAAACGCTACACTCTTAACCCCTTCAAAACTAAGATCGAACGAGTTCAAATTACAGTCGGATTCGTTACATTCACTTACGCGCAAATAACTTAGAGAAAGGTAAGAATCCAGCTCTTCCCCCGAAGCTATGGGTTAATTAGTAAGGCTTGTATCACTAAACCATTATCTCCCCCATCTATAAAATAGTTTCTGCCTTTAAATATCCTGTAAAGTGTTTATAAACCGAAGAAAACGAATCAATAAGTCAAAACAATCTCAATCAATAACACTCCAGCTTGACTAGCTCTTGGGCCTAATATTCTGTAAATGGTAGCGCAAATATTATGTGAATTTGGGTTGCTGGTTAGTGTTAGACTTCTTTTATGTTTAGACAGCAACTGTATTCAGAAACCTAACTTTAGTGGTTCTTGGGCGAAAAGTTAGTAAAAAAAATAATTAGCAAGTCCATTTACGCATCGTATACGGAAAAGAAAAGTTAAATCGGTAATAATCTACTTTATAAAAAATGGGATGATAAATATTTCAGTAAATAGTGCGCTGTCACGCTAATTTTGAACATAAGATTTATTCTCAAAAGTATTTAAAATGAAACTAGCAAACATCTCAGATGAAAATAATGTTCAACTATTAAGCTAAGAAAATGAGAAAAAAAATGAACACAATTTTCGAAATATTATCAAAATTCTAATCTTCAGTTTATGGCACGAGAAACTGTTTATTTTTTGAAAGTTGGCGAAGAAATCATTGTCTCTTTGCGACATTGGCAACAAAGAGCAGTGAAATGCTTCCGATAAATCACTTAACCAATTTTTTTTTTAAATAACCTCTTACTTTACTCGTATATTTCATTTTACCTCTTTACGTTTCTTGAATGCACATTTTTTAAAATGTACCTCTCCGCAAAAGCAAAGCGATATGTGGCCTTAGTAAGAGGCATGTGTTTACTGAGAGTGGGGGAAAATAAGAAGGCGCCAATGAGAAGAAAGGACAATAAATAAAACAAAATTTAGGGGAAAGAAAAAAAGATGGCGATTGACGTTGCATTTAAATTTTTGAAGAACATAGGTGTCAGGGTAGCAAAAAACCGGAAGAGAGTTCCACAGGAGAAAAGTACGAGAGAAAAAACTATTAGAATAGAATTTACCGTTCCATCTTGCTGTTTCAAGAATAAAGCACTGTAACCTTGTTTCTAATCTAGTGGTACTATTATATTTATGCGGTCAAAGTACCAGGGATAGAGCCTCATTAGAACAATTGACATGAAAATATTTATCGAAATGAAGCCACGTAACGACACTGGATAAGTTACTAAAGTCGAGATGCCAGGTCAGGACCGATAATATTAGAGAAATTTTGGGGGGATTCTATGGAGAATCTCAAGATATATAGCAGGGGTACTAGACCAAATATGGAATCAATATTCAATGCACGACCAATTGGTAGATTTATAAATGTGCAAGATGGATTCTGTCGAATTAAATTTTCTGGAAAAACACAATGAACCAAATTTCTTAGCAGAAGATCTAGCAATTGACGCAATATAATCATTGCACTTCATATAAGGAGAAAACGTAAGCACAAGAGGGAGCAAGGATTTATCTCCTGAGGATTAGCTTATATATATATATATGTGTGTGTGTGTATGTGTGTGTGTGTGTGTGTATTAATCGGGTTCACCCCAAGCAAGGCAGTAAAGTCACTAAGATGCAATGTGTTACTGGGTGTTGAAGAATTAGACAAGAAGAAGAGTAATCAAGAATACGGTAGATAGACATTGCCACTGCATTTAAATATTTGAAGATTAAAGTTGGCTGAAGAGCATGGAGCCGGAAGGGACTTCCACAAGCGAGAAGTAAGAGAAAAGAAACTGTTAGGATAGAATTTACGGTTACATCTAACCAACTCAACTGTAAATCGATGAGACCTTGTCGGCAGTTAAGTAGTGCGCTTAAATTAAGTCTTCATCCGAACAATTACCATGAATGAATTCATAGTCAGAACACATTACATTGCATCTCGACATATGGTACTGTTGCTAATATTTCGGTCTCTCACGTGGTATGACGTCATAGAACTGCATCATGAACGATCTGCGTCTGCTATTCCGCGAACGTTATCGTCGCATAGCAATCTTCTATGTCAACATAACAGGATATCATCTTTGATGGTGAATATCTTTGTTTAAATGTCCATATAACCACTCTGAGGCTGTTTCATGTGAGTCGAAAACAGCATAATAAAAACATACGCAAATTTTGGACAATTTTTGTCTTTATTTTCTCCAGACATTAAAGCAACTATACGAATTTTAGAACGGCTCATGATCAAACATAATAGACATTCGTTGTCTGTTATATTTAACAATATATGTTTGAATATATATATATGTAATTGTGTGTGTATTTATGTGTCTGTGTGTGTGTTTATGTGTCTTGTCTGTGTGTGTGTGTCTGTGTTTGTGTATGTGTGTGTGTAATCATTTAGTAAAATACTACTGATACCTGTAACCCAGCAACGCCCATCGCATGGGCGAGAGGTCGGCGACTAAACCGAACTGACTTCCTCGAAGTTGGCGTAACTATGATAGTCCGTTTCGTTGCAGATGAAGAAGTAACTTGTAGTGACAGAGATCTTCCTTCAACTGACCAATGCGCGTAACTTGTGAGCAGCATGAACTTTTTAAAGAAAATATAACCGACAAAAAAAAATAATACAGGCAAACCTCTCATCTACGGACCCCCCCCTATCAACGGACCTCGGATGCAACGGACAAAACCTGCAGGCAAAAAAAAAAAAAAGTTATGCAGGTAAAACAAAATTTCCAAATCGTCAGTTTTGTATTACAAAATTTTCGGGCTTAGCAGAACGAGTCGTATTAGTTCACAAAGTGACCGCTTGGCGACAGTTTCTGGCCTTTGAATTGTAAATAAAAGCAGGTGTACAGTATATAAAGTACGATACATTAGTGCGTACGTGATAAAATAGCTGTGAGAAGTGTATTATTTTGTTATTTTGATTAATATATCTATTGAGTATATATTTATGCCATATATACATGTGTATAATATTTACATTATGATCATAACTACTGGTAGTTACTATAGTAGTTTTATAACTCAAAAATAACCCCTTCCCATGTATGGACAATCGGCTTTAACGGACCACCATCTGTCTATTAGTCCGTTGATGAGAGGTTTCTGTGTACTGAAAACAAAAGCTGATTCTTCTGTGACGCAATTAAGACATCGATTCTGGAAAAAATTACGACTCACAGAATATATGGGAGGCAAAAGAAGCAATGAGAAATAGAGGGTGAACCACTTAAGGTTATGTGAATGAGTGGCAAAACAGTGGCAAAGAATGATGATAAATGGTTTCAAGTTAATTAGATAAACAAAAAGAGGAAGTTGTGGAGATCAATAATTTACCCCCCCCATCTGAATGAACTTGGCTTGTAAAAGAGGAAAATGAAACATATGAGAGAGAGAGAGAGAGAGAGAGAGAGAGAGAAACACCAGAGGCTCTTCGTAGCTATATCTTTCAAAGGAGGACACTGATGTAAAACCTGAGATAATAGCCACACCAGACCATTTCCTTCAGTCGGTCTCTGGATTATGTAATTCTTACGAAGAAGGTCGATGCGGTGATGTTCAATGTATCACTGGTCTGGCAATGTTTGTATTTCATATTTCTACTTTTCAAGAACCCATGAGCCGGCAACTGCAACAGATGCGTAATTATGGTGTAAAGATGGGTAACTTTCTAATTTTTTTTATCTATTTTATAATAAGCGAATATGGCTCTCCACAACTTAGCGATGCTTGTTTTTTCACCATCACCGTCGCTGTCCTGACATCCAAGATTACTTTGTGGGTTTCCTTCGTTTCATTCTGAGCTTCAGTATGTCCTGTGCGCGTCAAAGTTGCCAATCCCTCTTTCCTCACTACTTACATTATTAGTCCATGGTATTCTTAGCATCCTTGTGAAGAACCACCTTCCTCAAGTATATACTTCATCTGTGAGGAGATTGTCCAGCATTCGCTGCTTTATCGGAGGGTCGATGTGACATAACAATTGTCACTTTCCTCTGTTTCTAAAGAAATTTTCCTGTTTCATAATACTCTGCTTACCTTTTGGAAGGCATCTTTCTCTATTCTAATGCGCATTTCTACCGCAGTTAAATCACCAGATATTTAGATTTTCGTATTTTTCATAATTTTTTAAATCTTTTCATCCCAAGCAAGTCAATAAAAGCCACTCGGATGCAAGGAGTTACTGAAATAAAATGAGAAGACAGTATGTTATGGAGTGATTACACAGTGGAGGCTTGTATTTGCACTAAGTCGGTCCTAAAACAGGTTCGACGTACAAAACGTTAGGAACTTCATATAATAGGTATGACGCGGTAATCTAGTTGCGGTCACTGATACTTTTAGTATCCGACTAACGGTCGTCCGACATAGACTGACTGACGAACTCACTGAGCCGACTTAGCGACTGACTCGTTACTCTTACTACTCCTACTTATTATAGGTGGAAGAGTCTATTAACTATAGAATAGGTGTGTTCCACTATAACACAGTAAAAGAACAGGAAACAAGGGGCAGAGGATAAGGATTGATATTGCATTTAAAGTTCACTTGTCTACAGTTTTTTCACAATTTGACTACTTCAGAAATGAAATGTGACAATTCTTTTGTGCATACTGAATTCGAAAATAATCTAAAGTTAATCAACAATTTTGGATTCCAGTACCCCAAAATTAGCTAAGATAGGCTATTTTTGCTTTTTATGCTTTTATGTTGTCGACTAGTTTTTTTAGATTGTAGTTGATAAGAAATTAGGCGGTTAGAAGAAAGTTCCACAACGAGAAGTGCGAGAGAAGAAACAGCGTAAAACATATGGTGACAACTTATTATGAGACCCAACTGTCAATCTAGTAAAGCGCTTAAATTCTTAAGTTGAAAAGCACTTGAGAACAATTACCGTGAAAATATATTGGCATGTTCCTATTACTGACAAATACTAATTCTCTCTTCTTATATTGATTGTTAGCCCTTTCTTTGAACTTTTAATTACATCCTTCCTGGAGTTTCCTTTATGTGTCTGCTATCAATACTGTGTAGCTTATCTGTCTATATTTCTGAGATGAGGTATTATGTACATTATATACATTATTCGGACTATTGTCCTCATCTTTGTCGCCATATTTATCACAACGTTTCAGCCGTTGTACGCTCCGGCCTTCTTCAGGTGGTTGGAATGTCGAATAAATAAAGGGTTCGTTTCGACATCCGACAAAGATGAGGAAAATAGTCCGAATAATGTAAATAATGTGCTTAGCTTATATTGTTAAGGTTGTTTCTGCTAATAGTTAATCGTGATAGGATTTCTAGTTCTTTAAGAATCACCTTACTGGAAATGTTAAACGTCTGGTGAGAAGACACATCATTGTCTTACGCACCTTGTTTGATTTTTTTAATATTTGCTGCATAATTGTTCTATTTGTATGCAGGCCGTTTGCTCCCAATGTAATTTCTGTATTAGTATTTATAAAATAAAAATAACTCGCTGGGCATTTCACAAATCTCTTAAATTTATTCAAACATAAATTTCATTTTCTGTCATTTCTTACTTTTTTTCGGTCGACTCTTTTTTTTGTCTTCAGGTTTCTCGAAAAAATCATTGGTAACCAATGTATGTCTTTTTTTTTTTTTAAAGAAAGAAGCTATTAACATTCCACATCAATTCAAATATAAGGTTCGGAAGGACCCCCCACCCCAGACACACACCAAGATCTGGAAAGAGCGATAACAGCTACTGGACTTGAGAAACATGTTTTCCTAAAAAAAATGTCTTAAGTGAAAGATTTTATAAATTTCAAACGGAAAACAGTACTGGCTGCTTGGTCAATGTATGTCAAATGTTTCATGGTAAAGAAAAAGCTTACAGTGCCATTACTATGACACATTTATCAAAGAATAAGCCTCACCAGACCCGTTAAAGTAGACCAAGGGTGTGAACCAAGAGAGAACATCTTTTCTGAAATATTGCGATACAAATAATGGTTAAGTTATAGTAATGGCTGACAGTTCTTTTCCAAGTATGCTCGTTAGCTAGATAGGATATCTGATTCCTGTTGCAGAAATCTGCTTAGAACCAACTATTTTTCTTCAGCACCCAGACAGCTAAGGTGTAGTTTATACTTCGGATATGCGGAGCAGACCTTACATACAGTTTCGCAGGAGAAAGTCCATGATTTGGCGTGATCACAAGGCCATGCTCAAAATACTCGGTCACGATGAATCTGTGCTAATAGAACAATTGATGGCCCCCGAACAGTTTTATTTACTCGATTTCACTCATAAGGCTTGGGTCAGTAGGTGGTATTGTTTTCAGGTTCTTCTCAATGTGGCAACAAACTGGAATTGTCACCCCGGTCGATATTTTCAAGAAGACATTTTTATTTATTTTATTATAGTGGTGTTTAACCTGTACAAGTCTAGGTAGAAGGTTACAGAGTAAGCTTATGGCCGAGTGGTTAGGAAGTTCGTATTCTGACCATGAGGCGCGGGTTCGAATCTCACCATAGTCGATCTCTCGGGAAGTAGACTTCCTGATGTTATCGGACTGCAGGGGTTGATCCCAGCATGCGGCACATTTGAAAAGTGCCTGAAAAACCATACCACGGGTTGACCCAAGCCTTCTGAGTGAAATTGCGTTGACGGAACCCTTGTGTGCCGTCGATAGCTGTGCTAGCAATAAGTCATAAGTCATCGTGGCCGAGGGCTTGAGCGTGCTGTCTTTGTTCAAATTGTTGATCACGCAAGATAACACGCTCTTTCCCAGAAACTGTAACTAAGGTCTGCTCAGCATAGTTGTAGGATAAACCACAGGTGGGCTCTGTGGGTTTTGAATAAACAAAAATGCGCCTGAGCGAGCGTCTTCAATAGGGATTGGCTAGCCGCCATAATAGACGGGTATCTTCGAATACGAGTGGCCATCTTGCGGAGGATAATGGTTAACCCTATACTTGTACAGGTTAAAATTGTAGTGATCGGGGATCTAGCCTCTTTGGATTCTTCCACAAGGCAGTGGTTGATGGGAAGATCTCCTTAAAAAATTGACCTTGATGACATTCGAGACAGGGATTTCTTTTATCAGAACTCTAACGTTGGATCCCCTCCGGAAAGTAATAAGTATGTGATTATATCATATCCCGTTTCTTTTCATTATATTTAATGGATTGAATGTTGTCATGGTTCTTCGTTTAGTAAATATTTAATCTTGAAGGTCTATTTAAGAACGTCATTGAAGAGGACAAACGTTGATACAATTGGGATAACACGGGGAAATATATACTTTTTCGTTTTCCTGTAATGATATTATCATTATGAACAAATAATACATTATGTATTTGTCTTATTTTTTGTTATTTAATATTATTCCTTCGAAATTCTAATGTTTATTTCCATCATTTTTCTCTTACAAAATTTCTTTTATTTTTCAATTTTTTTTTTTTTTTTTTTTTTTTTATTTACGAATATTTTATTGAATTCTCAGAATGGATGATTTTGTTTTGATCTTTTTTTTGTTGTTGTTGTTTCCCCTTTATTTCTTCTTAAAAATTTTTGCCAAAATATTGTATTGTTTCTTCTCTGAAATATTTCATTTTTTATTCTGAGTCCTTTCTAAAAAAAAAAAAAAGAATAAACTTGTCAGACTGTTTTGTTCTTTATTGATATCACAAAACAACTTCCACACGTCATGAATTTATTTCAATTTAAAAATACTTTCTAAAAGACACGTCAAACACACGTGCTAGAAGCTACTAACCTTGACTAAAGCCAGTTAAAAACTTATAAAAGTTGAATGACAGTATAGCATCCGGAGTAAACACTGGCAATTCGAAACCACAAAACTGGCAAAAAATCATTTTTGTAAAATACTTAGACATTAAAACGACAAAAAGTTTTAACGCCAACTGTAAAAATCAAATCTCCAGTTCAATTCGTACAAATATAAAGGACTGTAAGTTGGAGTATATAAAAATGTTTTTGTTTTTTGGGGTTTTTTTTTGTTTTGTTTTGTACACAAGTAAGTTAAATAAAACATCTGTTCTCTAAATTCTCCCAGATTTCAAAGAAGACTTCATTATTGCAACCTGACATCCAAAAATCATATGGCAATTATCTTCTGCTTTTGTTAACGCTCTGTAAAGAGATTAACAAAAAAAAAAATAGTCCGACAAAGAGATCCACTTGATTATCCACTTGAAAAATAAAGGGTTTTAACACAAAAATAAAATAAAAAATAAACAAAGAAATGACAAATTTATGAATTCATATCCTGCTGAGAAAATTCTATGAAGTCGAATGAGTACTATTTTCAAGAAATGTTTCCTACGCTTTTTAATTATATTTCTTCCAACTGCTGAAAACTGCGTGAATTTCTTTTTAACTAATTGGCTTTTGCCCCATGACTCTAGTAGGGCTATTATTCCAAGATGAGGCCTTTGCTTCTGCATAAAAAAAAATGTTTACTTTTTATTTTACTGTCTATGCTAGCAAATCCGGCTACAAAGAACGAAGTCATCGGCTCCCACCGCTGACCTAAATTTATATTTGTTCGATTACAAACAAAATGGAGACGTGAATGACGAGAGAAAGGCCGAAGACAAGGATTTTATTTTTGACTTAGCCTTTCTTGTTTATGTATGAGTCTAAAGGCTTTTTCTCGAGCATTTTCGGCTACTCATATTGCAGTTATCAGATTCGTTGCGTGACAAAAACTGTGATTATTAAATCTGGATGTATTTTTATTAATAGAATTTCTAAATAACCGTGTTATGATGTTAGCCTGTTATATGCGTTCTGCTGAGAAAAAAACATTCTACATTCGAACATGTACACAGATATACGACCGAGTACATACACATAAAACACAGACACACCCACACACTCAAACACACACACCCAGGTCTTCAGTAATTTAAGAACATTCATAGTCTTCCTTCCATCTTCAAAGTCCATTCTAGAACCATCAAGAGAACGGTGGATAAGTTTTAACAAAAAGAGGGAACGGTAGAGAGGAAAACTGGATCAAGAGGTTACAACTGGAAGAGGGATCATCATTTCAACTTAGAAATAAAGAGATCAATTAGAAAAGATCCAACTTAATCCATTAGACGTTTGGCACGTGAGAGAGGAGTTTCAGTTATGACAGTTCAAAGAGCAGTGAAAAAAGACTTGAAAATGAAATCGCACGTGAAACGTGTGAGACACTTTGATACAGAACGTACATAAACAGAGGGACAAAAAGTTAAAAGGTTTGAGAGGGCGATTATCATCTTGAATAAGTTGAAAGATGATCCTGGAATAATATATATCTATATCTATCTATCTATCTATCTATATATATATATATATATATATATATATATATATATATATATATACATATGAACTTTATTTCAGCTTTTCATTAGCTATGATTAATTAATGATAAACGTCTCATTTTCGCTTATGATAGATTTCATCACGATTCTTCTGATAAGCTTTGAGAGTAATCATAGATTCCTATTGCTCAAAGTAGAGTCTAACAGAGTTATAAAAACTTTGCTGAATTCCAGTTATATATCTTTAATCATTTGTAAGACACAAAGTTCAAAGCTTAATCTAACAATTGGACAATTTTGCTGTTAAAAAGAATAGACAAACCGCAAACGTTTTTGGTTGTAATGTGGATTTTTTTTTAAAAAATATTATGCTTTATTTTCCATAATTTTGCTACACGGGTTTCCGGTCTCGCGACCTTCATCAGGTAAAGCGTGGAGATTTACACATATTATTAAAAATAATTAATTTTTCTTATTTTTCTTTTTTCGATGTTAAATATTCTCGAGATGAGACATTCTTGTTTTGTGTGTAAGTGACCCAAATGTCTTTCTTGAACTGGCAGTGAAAAGTTCTGCGTGAAGTGTTATAAAACAATTAAGATTGGTCCGAGAAATGGTGAAGGAGTTATCGGTATTCTTATCTTTTATTGACACCTATGTGTTCTTAGATCTATTTCCATTTTCTTGTGTTTTTGTCAGAATGCGTGTATATATGTATATCCCATCTCCATATATTACTATTATTATTATTGTTAATACAAATATAAAATTTGTCACTTTACTGATTGATGTTATATTCAGCACCTGTACTCAAGAATTTCGAAGACGATCCTTTTGGAATTTTTTTCTGTCTACTCGTCAGAAGATATCAGCAAATATCCCATTTGCGTTATTTTTATGTTAAGCTAAAGACAATAAATTTATGCTTGTTTTTATTGATGTTAAGTTGACTTTTCTTCTTTGTATGCTTGTGTGAGCGTTTCTGTTCGTGTGTCTGAAGCCTGAAGATTGCGTTCAAGCATGAAACACACTTGATGTTGACCTCACTGTTTACTTTTATATTTATAAACGATCTATCTCTGATATATATATATATATATATATATATATATATATATATATATATATATATATTCAACGAAGAAATAAATTGAATAACATATGCATTTTTTCTTTTCTCAATAATTTTATAGTTTTTAAACTTAATAGTGATTAAATTTGGATTTTAAAATTGGCAGTTTTTAATTTTAATATTAAATTTTATCATATAATTTTATAATTATTGGTTAGTATAAATTCTTTTTAATACTACCCGTATTTTAAAGATCTGAATAGCTATTATAATATGATTTCGTTGTCAAGCTATTGAATCTTCTTATACTTGGATTTTGATAATAATGTTTCCTCCTAGGGATTAATTTGAAACTTTTAAAACCATTTATTTTATCTTCAACATCATCACTTGATAAGACACCGAGGGTGTTGAAAAAAATTGGCTATCTTTGTAGTGATTTTATAACATATTTATGTTATTTTTTTTTATAAAAATAATAATTATATATATATATATATATATATATATATATATATATATATATATATATATAAGGTAATCAAAAAAGTTCTGTCGTTTTTAAAGGAAAAAAAAAACGCTTCACAGTATGTGTAACTTGTATTTAGTCTTCGAAGTTATCGCCATCGGTATCCAGCACCTTCTGCCAACGTGTCTTCAGCTGTTCAATGCCCTTGCGGTAGAACTCGGAGGGGGGGTTGTTGTTGACGCAAAGAATCCCATGAGGGCTTTGCGCAAGTCTGCTACATTGATGAGAGATTTCCCACGAAGATGATTATCCAGGGAGTGGAAGAGGTGGTAATCGGATGGCGCAAAGTCAGGTGAATAAGGTGGATGACACAAAGTCTCCCACCCAAGTTGCTGTATGGTATCCCTGATCACTCGCGCGACATGCGGCCTGGCGTTGTCATGGGGGAAAAGCACACCTTTGTGATTCACCAGTGCTGGATCCTTCTGGCGCAATACCTGTTACACACGTTTCAATTGCTGCGAGTATAGGTCTCCAGTGACCGTTTGGCCAGTTGGTAGCAGTTCATAATGAACCACTTGACGACCTATCCACCAGACACAAAGCATAATCTTGCGTGGGTGCATAAGCGGTCTTGCTGTGTGAGTGACAGCATCCCGAGGAGACAACCAATGTCTGGAACACTTGGGAGTTTCGTACAGAACCCACTTTTCATCACTGGTAAGCACTCGATTGAATAAATAAGATGCAGTACGGTGTCGAGAAAGCAGCTATACGCAGGCTGCCATTCGTTGTCCCTTGTGGACCGCCAACAGCGTTTGCGGAACCCACTTGCTCAGTTTGTACGTCTTACCTAGGCGTGCAGGTGAAGTCTAAATGTTTCATCAGAAACGTTGAACCGTCTTGCAAGTTCACCACACGTTAGACTACTGTCCTCTTCAATGGCCGCCTTCAGGACTCCGTCAATCAAGACCTGTGGTCGTCCACTGCAAGGCTCATCATGGAGAGACAAATCTCCCGACTTGAATTTTCGAAACCAACGCCTTGCAGTACGTTCATCCACAGCACTATCCCCAAACACTTGACATATGCGGCGACTTGATGCAGCTGCTGATAAACCCACTTTGAAGTCAGAAAGCAAACAACCCCGAACGAGATCTCTAGACACTTCCATCCTTCTCACAGCTGTCCGGCTTATAGCTGATGGCCGGGCACGGTGCGCGTGTTTTTTTATAACGTCTGATGTTCCTACTTCCGGCTGTCCGAATTCAAAAACAATTGCTACACGCATTTCGTATATATTTCAACTTCATTCAATGACTAATCAAAAAACGGACAGAACTTTTTTGTTTAACTTGTATATATATATATATATATATATATATATATATATATATATATATATATTTCATCCTTGAAAATGGCTAAATGTATAGCCGAACGGACAGTTTTTATATAATTTATCATCTGAAAAGAAAAAAATATAGATTGTGGCACCATGCATCGTAGCGGGCTGAAAAGAAATATGCATAAATATATGATTTGTTTTTTACGGGTTATCACCCATTTAATAATTATTTGGGGCCAAAAAAATACTCCGGGTTTTAAGAATAATTCTTTCTTTACGTTCAAGTGATCTGGAAGAAGGAAATAGAAAACGAAAAAGAGGAAAGAGAAAGAAAAAAAAATAATAATACGAAAACATGTCATAATGGGGCACACACACGCTCAGCTGACACATAACAGGTGTCAAAAGATATCTAGGTCAAAGTACCTGACCGAAATCCGCGAAAGATGGAAGTTGTTATCAATTGGTTGGAGAAACGAATTTTAGGGACAATGAAAAAAAATATTGATAAGTAACAAATGAAAAGGGTGTCATTGAGATGATAGTAAAAGTCTAAGGGGGTGGGGAAGTGTATCTAAGGATATGAAAACAAACCATTAATACGAAAATCCAGACAATTTCTAGAGTTGGAAAAAGCCACCCAAGGTGATGTCGCTTTTTTGAGATAATACAGATTTTTATTATCGGCCGGAGGAGAATGAAATATTTTTGTTGCGTTCAGAGAAACGCCAACAGGTCTGAGAAATCCCTTTCTTAGATCGTATCCAATTAGCGATAAACTGTTTGACAAATACCGCGTGTAAAAGAAACCGAGAGCGTCATTTCGGTCACGTACGAAAAGGACAATTTAAATTTTTGTTTCTTTAAGCAAGGTGTTTCTTCCCCCAGAACAAAGCCACGGATTGTCCACGCCCGACTAAAGACGCCATTGGCTAGATGGGATCACGTGGCGCACGAAGGAGGAGGAAAGACACCCGACCAGGACCCCATTGGCCTAGAGCGGTCACATGACATACGAAGGAGCGGGGAAGCGGGTATACGCCCTCAGAGACACAATAAGGAAGTAGGAGTGAAAGTAAGTTACCGAAAATGGAAAATCCCTAATCAGAAATAAGAAGGGTGGATACGTATTTAGAATTATCAAAAAATCCCCGACGCCAAACAGACCCACCCTAGTTTTGACGGCGTCAATAAAAGCGGGACCCCAACCGACAGAAATCAGAGTTGCGCCGCGGACGGCGAGGGAGTTTGAGCGCGGACGGCGGACCCGGTTCATTCGCCCCTTTGCGGGCAAGAAAGGCCGGTCCGCTTGGCCTAAGAAGAGAAGTTCGTCCAACCCAAGCCGAAGTGAAGAAGCTCGTCCAACCGAAGCCGAAGAGAAGAAGTTAATTCGCGCACTGACGGCGGAGATGAGTGAACAATAATTCAGACTCTGAAGAGAAAGAGTTTTTTTGCGCCGCGGACGGCGAGAGAGATCAGCCGTGAACGACAAGCAGAGATGAGCGCCCCGTGTTGAAACCAAACCACACCCCTAAATGCAAATTTCTAGAGAGCAGGCAACTCGAAGCCTTAAAGTTGCCTGGTAGAAGCGTGGTGCCACAGTCCACAGAACGGGTCGGGAGGTAGGAATAATCTTGTGTAACGAGCAATTAGATATAAAAAGTTTGTTACCTTTTTCTTCAATATTTTTGCCCTTGTGAGTTTTTATTTTTCTTGTGTGTTATCACCTCCGTTGGACTCAGCTTGCATACGGCCCAATCCCTGTTTGATCCCGTCTGTCTAAGATCAAATCACAACGTGGGTAGGCAGACCGGAGATCAGTGCAGTTACCCTGGTAACCAGGTGTTGGAAGCGGGCTGGGAACGACGAGGCTGGTATCAATCTAACCAAAGGGTTAGAACGTCACATTTGGAGCAGCGAGGAGCGAACGGCTGGCGCCGCGAACGGGAACGAACGACACAGTCGACGCTGCGACCAGGGGGGACGACGTCACAGATCGTATGAGAAATTGTATAAAAAACTAAATCAAAGCACCTTCTCTGTCGTATTCACTGAAATATGCATGAAAGAAGGATTTATATATATATATATATATATATATATATATATATATATATATATATTCTAAGATATTATAATAAAAAACATGTTGAAATCGCTATACAAAGGCTTCCATGTTTCAATGCTTTGATTGTACTTCTTCAGGCGATGGTAGGTAAATGGTGAATAAATGATTTTTAAGGAAATTTAAAAACGAATTGTTACCTTTTTTCCGAAAGTTAAAGCGGTGTGTCATGAGGTCAGAATTAAAAATAGACCTCTGAGTATGCCTTGATTAACCAATTAATCTTGTTTGGCGATTTCAACATGTTTTATTATAATCTCTTATCATTAAAATATAATAATAATATATTTATCAATTTTGCATTGAGCAATTTTTAAAAAGTGACTCTATATATATATAAATATATATATGGAAAAAATTGTAAATATTGTTTTTAAAACCAGGACCCATTGAAGACCGGAAATTTTAGCAAGAAACTTCGAAGTCGGGATAAAATTGATATTTAAAACTTAAGTAATCCTTCCATATATTATTATTATCTATACTTAGAGAGAGAGTGTGTGTGAGAGAGAGAGAGATACTGGACTCTGCAGTCGTGTTTGACAAATGAGAGTCAAGTAGCTCATTTCTTAGAAACAGTGAGCCAAACTACTCCCACATATCATTTGGTTATGCGTTGTGATCAATCATTTAATTATTATTATTGATTGTAAGTCTTTTGCAGAATCAACCATACTTTTTAGAAGAGTCAAATACAGAGAATGTGCACAGGTTCTCATAAGGTCGCCAAATATGGCAGGTTTTGAATTCAGAGTTGTCCATCAAGACCCTTAGCCACCCAAGGCTGTAGAAACCAGTCCGTCCTGTTATTTTCACAAGGTTATCAGCACGTAAGTGAATGCAATAAACTCTATTCCGCAATCCATTACTCCACAGTGCCTCTCTCTCTCTCTCTCTCTCTCTATATATATATATATATATATATATATATATATATATAAATATATATATATACAATATTATAAATTAACTGATTTAAAATGTTTTTTTCGTTACACAGTTCTAACTATGTTTAAAAAATCGAAGCAAAAAGCTTCGAATTTCATTTTGTAATTAAATTAAAGACATTAGTTCTATTTTAATGCTCTGTAAATTTACATTGAGCAATATTTTGTAAAAATGAAAATATCAATAAGAACACCGGATGATATATCTTACTGTTCTTTCTTTCTTTATTTATATATATATATATATATATATATATGTATATACGGAGTACAAGAGGGGTAGATAGATATGAATATTAACTCTTCTCTCTCTCCGCAAATTTTATATATATATATATATATACGAAGACATCGTCACATGCTAGACATTTTGAAGTGATAATATATATATATATATATATATATATATATATGGGGAGCGACAAAGTTAGATAGATATGAATATTAACTCTTCTCTCTCTCCGCAAATTTATATATATATATATATATATATATATATATATATATATATATATATATATATATATACGAAGCCATCGTCACATGCTAGTCATTTTGAAGTGATAATCACTTTATTCTTTAATTTTTTTACTTAACTGACGTTGGGTTGTCTTGTGATCTTTCTGATTTTCATCTGGGTGGAAGTTTGTGTTGGACACTGCGTCTTATTTCCTCCTGGGAATTTATTTTTCCTGTTCTTCTATCGTGCCTTCTCACCGACGCCTAGCGTTTTTAATTCTCATTGTTTCTTTTACTTTTAATTTGTTTTGCCTCTGTCATGAAGACCCCCTACAGTCAAAGCAAGGGATAAAGCGGCTCACTAATTAGAAGGCCAAGTCTTGCTCCAAAGAAAAAAGACGTTCAGCTACACGAGGAAAAATGAGGAAATAATTATGGATTCTGTTTGGCACTCGAACACGTTAAACCGGACGATTTTTATTCACGTTTATCTTATTTGTTATAAACTGACTTCAAAGGTAGATAAAACTTTTGGATGACTCGGCCGCCTTCAGTCTAGAAACACAATCTGATACAGCCGTGCAGTCTCGCGCCCATTACCATTTGCACGGTCGTTTCTGCCTGCCCATGTTATGAATATCTTGCCATTGTTAAACTGAGCACTTCTCAGTTAACGTACTACTACACACGTTAAACGTTGAAGACATAGTAAACACAAATGAACACGAATAACAAATGTAACCTAGTCTACGTGACAACACAGCGCCATCTACCATAAACTTTAAACTTAATAACTCAAAAAATGGAATTGCGGTCTATATGAACACTTGTCTTTGTTTTAGTGTGAGGAACTTTGTAAAAGTATTTTGATATACCCTATATATACATATCATAGTTTGAGTCTGTTATACTGGAACATACCTATTCTATTGTTGACTCTCCCAATTAGTAGTAGTAGCAGTCGCCAGTGAGTTCAGTGAGTTGGTGATTCAGTCGATGTCGGACATTAAAGTATCAACCACCACAAATAGATTGCTGCGTCATTAACTATTATTTCAAGTTCCTAACGTTTTGTACGTCGAACTTTTTTAGGACCAACTTAGTGAAATACAAGCCTCCACTGTGAAACTACTCTATAACAGAGTCATAAATATTTTCTATTTTGAAACGGTATTCCCGAAAATGAGTTCCAATGAAGCTTCCAGTAATGTCACCGTGATCTCTTGAAATGCATTACTTCACAAGGAGGACAATTTGAAAGGGAAACCAGCCAACAGTAACCAAGTCAGCACACTTTACTGACAAAGAGTCATTCCGGCAATTAAACTAAGCCCTCTTATATAATGTGTTTCGTTATGAATCACTTCCGCTTTCGAGTTTTATTCTAAAAAAAAAAGAAAAGAAAAGAAAGAAAACAATTACATTTTATTTGGTCATATGTTCACCATTATTTGAATTGGCTCACTGCCAGTTTTAAGTAAAATTGCGCAAATTTGGATGTTAAAATGTTTTCGATGAACGCTTGAACCTGGTTTTCATTAGCGAACGTTTTCTCCATCACGTGATTTTGTAGAGATCGAACTGGTAATAATTGGTTAGTGCAACGCCAGATCAATGTGGTAAGAAAGGGTAAAAGAGACCAACTGAGTATCAAAATTGCCTTGCAACGTGATGGCGGGCAACAACAGTATTTCTTAAATCCATTGTGTATGCTGCCACTGCAGTGCAAAAAACTAAGCTATGTTTGTATACTCCAAATTTGTGTTGTTAACTGCAACGTATGATTAGTAGTTAGGACGATACATTTGTCATTTCTGTTAGTTTCTGACGAAAAAGTCAATCGCCTCTAAGTGCCGACTTCAATATCCACTATTATATTTATATACAGTCTATCCCTCATAGAGAACACTTTAATCCATAAATATAGCATACTTTAAAATTATATTTATCATATATATATATATATATATATATATATAAGGGAGGATGTGTGTGTGTGTGTGTGTGTGTGTGTGTGTGTGTGTGTGTGTGTGTGTGTGTGTGTGTGTGTGTGTAACGAATGCACGGCCGCAATTTTCGACGGATTTGCACCAAAATTTACATGCACATGCTCCAAGTTAGCGGAAAGGCCAAGACGGACTTTGCATTTCTAACTTCCATCGATAGTGGAAATAATCGATTTTTTTCATGCTTCTACGGCAATTTTCATATAGTTTGCGGCCATTTTGTACTGGCCAGAGTGAGAGCCTATAGCTGGCTGCCACGAATAGGCAGGAAGATTCTGTTGGCCAGCGTGAGAGCCAACAGCTGACTGACACGAATGTTAACTAGCATGCTAGCATGCAAAAAAAAATCTATAGCTGCATTCGTCACAAGTTGGAAAGGTTTAAATCTGCATGGCACTTTACTCCAATTGGCTCATTCGCTTCCTTAAACTCAACGTTGATTTTGATTCCGCAGAACTGCGCTGGGTGTGAAAAAGTATTTTTTGTTAACATTCTTTTTTTATTCGGTTTTTCCAGTTACGAGTCATTTTTAAAGCTGATCGTTTTGTGTTCATTTTGTTTAGTTCTTTTTTCGTAACAGATTTAATGTTTAGTAAAGAGCTTAGAAAAAATTCGCAGTGTGAGATAAGCAAGAAGTAAGGCATGTAGCAACATCAGCACGGCAAAGGACACTCCTTTAAAGTCAAGGAAGGGCAAAAATATTTTAAGTCAAATGATAGCGATTGCTGTATGAGTCGTACGATATTTGAATCAAGCATGGGCAACGCCGGGCCATGCTGCTAATAAATATATATATATATATATATATATGTATATATGAATATGGTTTTTATATATATATATATATGAATATGGTTTTATATATATATATATATATATATATATATATATATATATATATATATATATGTTGTATTTAAGCAACAATAATTGTTTAAACAAGTTTTATTAAACAAGAAGGACACGATCTGACTGTTTATTTAGTTTTTCTAAATACATATTATTCCTCCGAAATTCTAATGTTTATTTTCATCATTTTTCTGTTACAAAATTTCTTTTTTTTTCCACTGTTTTTTTTTTTTATTTACGAATATTTTATTGAATTCTTAGAATGGACGATTTTTTTATGATCTTTCTTTTTTGTATTTTGTTTCGCCTTTATTTCTTCTTAAATATTTTGCCAAAATTTTGTTTTGTTTCTTTTCTGAAACATTTCATTTCCAAAAAGTATCCGTAATGTTGCTATGGTAACGAATCTAACTTTGGTACAAATTGACTTTAAACTCAGTTACGCATGCGCACTTACTTATAACGTTCTCGCTCGGTTCCGTTTTTTAGTAGTGCTTGGAAGGGAAGGTGTGTAGAGTGTGGTGGTCTCACCACATAAAATAGGTTCCATCAGTGACCACAGCTTGTGCAGCAGTTTTTGGTGAAGATAAACTTTCGCCAGATCCATCAACCACGATATTCCCCCAGATCTCAACCCCTACGAATTTTTTTATCTTTCCAAAATCAAATACCACTTGAAGGGAAGGGATTTCAAGACGTGGAGGAAATCCAAGAGAATGCAGTTCCAGTAATGCTTTCCATCAGTGGAAACAACGCTGGATAAAAGTATGTGACTTCAGAATGAGACTATTTCAAAGGATATTAAATGCCGCATTGATGTGTTGCAATATATATATATATATATATATATATATATATATATATATATATATATATATATATATATATATATATATACACAGTGTAACCCGGATATAAGAGAGTTGTCGGGACCGGAGAAAAGGTCTCTTATATCCGGGTTTATCTTATATCCGGGTCTCTTATATCCGGGTTACACTGTATATCATCGGTTCCGATATTTTTGATAAGCAGCAGGAAAAGCATATGGCAGCAGACGACTCGTTATCGTTCAAGACGCAATTGTTTTCTTATTTATTTTGTGACTAGAACTGTTGCGAGAAATACAATGGATCAGTTTCGGCTGGCAAGGACCTAGCATCTCTAAGACGATGACTTTTAAGCCATGAGAGAGTTATATATGTTTCAACATACGCTGCTGAATTATTACGTGCATTAATTTCTAGCCAGCCACCGGCGGTCTTATTGATTTTCTTATTTTATTGATTAATTTTTTTCATAGACCACCTGAAAATTTGACCAGCTGTCTTACTACATTCCGGTCAAAGTTAATTCTTTTTAACGAGAGAGTGTGAATTATGTGTTGACCTTCATCTGATCGCAAGTAAGCCCAGCATATGAAAGCCAAATACAATTCTGAAGATTGCACGGGAGTACAAGCGTTTATCACGTACTGCTACTACTGACGACAGATCATCTCATTTTCGCACTGCTAATTTCAAATATACATGTTAAACGGGTCACCTTATTGATTTTACACGTCCACAAAGTTCTGTTCTTAGCCTCTATTTCTAGTTTTTACAAACCTGTGCATGTCTTCTTAAATGTATGTGTAACATATAGATAAAACACACATATACACACGTAATCGCTTTTGTTTATCATTACTTGCCTTGATAAAGTCAAATGACGAAATGCGTCGGCAAGTAGTAAGTATTATTTTTCTCGCGCATATATATATATATATATATATATATATATATATATATATATATATTTATAATTATTTATTAAAAATATGATCCCAACGCTACATAAGAGTTCTCATGTCTCAAAACAAAAGCCGAAAACTTCAATATAATTATTTGAATTAAATTGAATTAAAGAACTAAGCTCTGTTCCATCTTCAAGCGAAATTTTTTTTGGAATAACTTATTCCTGAAATTTACGCGTTTTATGGGTATAAAAGTTTTCGACTCTTGTTTTGAAACATGAGAACTCTTATGTAGCATTGGAATCATATTTTAAATAAATATTTATATTTATGCTCTACTTTTGTATCGAAAAGTATTTTTTAAAAATAATAGCAAAAATACTAAAGAACTTTGGATTATTTACCTAACAAGTCCTATTTTCTATATATTACACACACACACACACACACACACACACATATATATATATATATATATATATATATATATATATATACAATCTGAAAATAGTACTTAGTCCTATAAGTCCGTAAATATATATATATATATATATATATATATATATATACAATCTGAAAATAGTATTTAGTCCTATAAGTGTATATATATATATATATATATATATATATATATATATATATATATATATATATATATATACGGAATGTTGGCCGACCCTTGCTCAGGTTTAAAAGATAAGCTGAAAAGTAAGCAAATATTGCACACACTGATTTGGAGAATACTGCCTTGGATCATAAAAAGTTTGTAACTTACACTGGAATCAGGAATTTTTCGGTGGCAAGCGTTGTCAAGCTCCGTGAAGCAAGAGAAAGGAAAAATGCCTCAGAGGGTGCCAGAGAAGTGCACCCTCTTTGCTCACACGCTTGCCCAATCTGTGGTTTTCTTTGCAAGTCATTAGCAGGTCTGAAATGTCACTCTAGATTCAAACACGAGGGTCATTAAAAGGTTGTCGGAACCTCATACGTCGAAATCGACGGGAGAGTCCATCATATATATATATATATATATATATATATATATATATATATATATATATATACAAATGGTGGTTCTCGTTTGGAAAATCTCGGATAACTTAACTTGTAGTAGAACAAATCAGTATCTTAGGAAAAATTGGAAATAAAAAAAGAAAGAACCAAGGACATTAAAACAAGGCGAAAACAATCGTCAAGTGTTTAAGCTCTAAGTCCAAAGAATTAAAAAAAAAAAAGAAACGAGTAAAAAGACAACTACATAAAGTGCTCAATACACTAAGTAGAGAGATAACCTAAAGTAATCCTAAGAAACCAGGCAAACCTAGCTAGGTTTCACCTAAATGGATCTTCAGGGTAAAGCCGGCTTTACCTTGAAGATCCATTTAGGTGAAACCTAGGTAGGTTTGCCTGGCTCCTTAAGAGCTACTTCGGGCAAGAAGACTTTTGGGAGCACAATCCGTTGGGTTAATTATACTTGGATGAATTACACCACGAAATTTAGTGGGTACCGGCTCTATATCGCGACTAGAGAGTTACCTCTCCGTCCGTTGGTCCAGTGGGTATGACGCTTGCGCTGTACTATAACGGTTTGTGTTTGATTGTGGATACACACTGCTGATGAGTCCCAAAATAGGATGAAACGGCCGTCCAGTGATTTCTGCATTCTGTTATGGATTCTTCTAGACTCGATGAATTATTTTAATATATATATATATATATATATATATATATATATATATATATGTGTGTGTGTGTGTGTGTGTGTGTGTGTGTGTGTGTGTGTGTGTGTGTGTGTTTGGAAATTTTCAGATGGTGTATATCTGTAAAAGGACAATATGAAAAAAGACAAAAGGAAAACGTATCTTAGCCGACGCGTTTCGTCCTCTGAACTTGCCTGACTTTTCCGCCAACTTAATGAATATTCATGAGCACCCCTATATCAAAAATGTTGAAAAACCAATAATATTTTTGACTTTCTATATAACTACTTTTCAGAAAATGAAATCCTTCCATTTGCCTTTATAAACTTTCTCAGCCGATAAAATGCGTCAGATAAGTTTCCCACGTGATTTTTTCGCATATATATATATATCATTTTCTCCAGCAAAAGATACATTTCTGTAGTTTAGTGCTAACAGCAAGCAGAAATATTTCTCCTCCCGATGATGGCCATTTCGGTCGAAACTCGTCGAGGAATCTAAATGGAATAATAATAAAAAAACGAAAGAATATTAATCTACAACCCAGTGTGTCTAAAGATTTTAATTTTTTATTTTCTTATTGTTCAATATATATATATATATATATATATATATATATATATATATATATATATATATATGAAGAAAAATATACGGAAAAAAAATCCTAATATTCAATTTTGCTGTTTTAATGTTAATTGCATATTAGGATTTTTGTTTGTTTTTCCGTATATTTTTTCTTCATACTATCGGATCTATATCCATATATTTGCTTATATATATATATATATATATATATATATATATATATATATATATATATATATATATATATATATATATGTAAAAATTGAAATTGTTATAAAATTCTGTACAAAAACTTGTACAGAGAATATAAGATTTGGAAAAATACCTAATATTTACATGCATTTATATGTGATATTTGTAATGCATGATTTTTATAGTGAAATATTAAAATTAAAATTGTTCTACTTACAAGGGGGTTTTCAGGACATCATCATGAAAACCCATTTTTAAGTAAAACAATTTTAATATTTCTCTCTAAAACAAAATACATGTATTACAAATATCACATATAAATACTTATAAATATTAGACTATATAAATACTTATAAATATTAGACTATATAAATACTTATAAATGTTAGACTACATACAATATAAATATATTAAAATCCTATTCTCGCTCTTTCTCTCTCTCACTCTCTCTCTCTCTCTCTATATATATATATATATAAGCAAATTAGAAATACGTTTTCACAACATCGCCCACGTGACGACGACGTGATCATATTTAAACGGAACGCTGATCTTATAAAAGATTTCAGTTATCTGTTTGGATTGGTATTGCTTTTATGTCCATCGTCTTTTTCATGTTGAATTGTATATGGTCTATGTTAATTATGTTTTATGAATATGTCCTGAAGATGGTCTCTTAGACCGAAACGTCCGACGTTGACATTAAACATTAAAACAGCATATTAGGATTTTTGTTTGTTTTTTCAGTATATTTTTCTTCATATACATATATATATATATATATATATATATATATATATATATATATATATGGGGGGGGCGCTCCTGTGTGTGTGATCAGAACGTTCGTCGATTATTTATGGAAGGTGACGTCTTGATGTCATCGGACTGGGAAAGCCACGATTGAGTGAAATCATATAGTTGAAACTGTTCTTTTATTGTCCTTTCTCCTCAATATCGTTTTCTCATTCTCTTTTACTCTCAGTAAACCATTGCATCATAGTGATATTATCGCTTTGCTTGGAGTGAAAGGATTTTTTAAATAGAACAATCTATAATTTGTAGCCTCCTGAATGATATTTGTGAACGCCAGCCAAATCCAATCAATGGACTCTAAGAAAAGAATTGTTAAAAATCTCAGCTATCCCAAAGAGAAACCTTAACTCTATGCAACACTGTTTATCCCGTTTCAAAAACAAAGAATCTCATCTGAAAACGTTTAGTTTCTGTAATTATCATTAGTTTTTTGGGTTTTTTTTTTTTATGAGTCATCTTTTGTATTGTTCCCTACTTGACGTTTAAAGATGTTTCTGTTATTTCTTTAAAAACACTTTTTCTTAATTTGCCTTTCAATGTTTTCTTTTATGGAACTTTTGAAGTGCCATCCGCACGACAAAACTTACTAAGAAACTCTTCCAGTATTTACACATATGTATAGGGTGTCCACCCCCCCCAAAAAAAAACTGACATCATTTCAAATGTGAATTTCTGAGTAACTACACGTCCCAAGCAAACGAAATTAAACAGGCTTCATGCTGATTAATAAAAGATATATTTTTCGAAATCCAAACAGGATATTTAAAGGGATATAGATTTGTATAACCGATTTCACAAAGGTTCACAAATGTTTAAAATGCGCACCTACTGTGACACGATTCGCATCAAGTTGTTAGTCCAGCTCCTGCCCAACACGCTGTAGCATGTCTTGCTAGGGTGTCAAAACATTATGAAAATATAAAAATATTTTTTTCTATATAAAAATAACAGCAATATTTTTTATAGCAAAAAAAACCTTGTCGCAGGAAACAGCTACCCAACCCTGTTTTATGCGGGATCTACTGAGAATTTTTAGCCGAGCCTACGGGCTCGGATACCCCACATTAAATTCAGCCTTGTGCCAAATCTGTCTACGCGGGGCGGTTGGTAGATATCCTGCAGTCGGAGATTCATCTCCAGCTATGCTGGTCAAACTCTCTGCCTCCGGACAAAAGAAGATTCCCAGATGAGGCTATGTCGAAGGGCAGTGTCTTGTCTCGGTAAACAGCCACTCGGCCCCGTTTTATACAGGATCTACGGGGAATCTAATTCTAACTAGTTGTGAGCGAAACTTCCTGGCAGTCTTTTTGCATTTTGCTTTTTTTCTTAACTAAATACTAGATAAATAGATTAAAACCTTCTTTTTTTTTTTCGCTGGAAACCCTGGCACGCACCAATTAATAAGATTTTTTTCTAGAAGAGTATATTTCAAACAGTAGGGTAACTTAATTTACCAAGCAGTGTGCGAAAGTTCTCAGCGCTATTTATTTTTTTTTTATTTTTTTCTCATTCTTTCTTTTCTTACTTTTTATCGAATACTCACAACTAAGTAAACTAGTCACGACCGGTTTTGGCTGGAAACTTTAGTACACACCTATTTACACTGCTGTCTTCTTGATGATTTCCATTCTTCTCCGATTGTCCGTCATTCCATCGTTATTGCAAGGCGATTAGGAATTGTTCCAACTGCATCACAAGTCATTAATACAACTATCGGTTTCACGTTCCACATTGTTTCTCACTTCTCTTGCAATAGTTTTTTGTTTGTTGTTTTCGTTTGTTTGTTAACTTGTTTGTTTCTTGTTTTGTTTTGTTACGTTTTTTTCCCCATCTTTCCACTTCCTTTTTAATTATACTCTGTAATCTGTTCCAGAACCGGACAGAGACTACATCCGGTTGGCTGCAACAATCATAAGCCGCACGATTGAATATCCCAACCGATAAAGTCAATTAGATACTAATTGCACGGCTTCAGTTAATGATGATTGGGTTTCAGCTTTGAAACCATGTCTGACCCCAAGGTCCTCATCAGAGGAAGACTTTGTGCAAACTTATTGCAATTGTATATCGGAATATATCGATTAGGTCCAAGAATGTATAAAATATAATACATATCATCAATCGTAATAATGATCTGGTCTATGATAACATTAGTTCAGATTATTACAGAAATCGTATGTCTTCTGGACTCACTGTGTATTTAGGAAATGACATGATTTTCACAACTAAATCGTAATTTATAGATAGAGAGATATTCTTGCTTTAAGTGTTATATACCTTCAGATCATGTCTCTCCACAACTTCCAGTACTTTGTTGCTCTAAGTGACCGCTGACCGTTTACCGCCACTCTTTGTCCATGTTTGGCTCAGTTATTCCTTTATATGATTTTTCCTTTCAGGACATAGACAATTATAGCTCTCCACAACTTCCTGTATTTTGTTAATCGAAGTAACGTTTGACCCTTTATTATCATTTTATGCCCATGTTCTGATCAGTAATTCTTTGATATGATATCTCATTTCAGAATATAGCGATCATGGCACTCCACAACTTCCTGTCTTTTGTTGCTCTATATAATGTTTGACATTCTACCATCCTTCTTTTCTCGTGTTCTGATCAGTAAGTCTTTTATATGCTCTATTCTTTCAGGTAGAGATCATGGCTCTCTACAACTTCCTGTGTGTTGTTGCTTAACAGCTTTCTTTTCCCATGTTCCGATCAGTAATTTTATATAGCAAATTTTAAACTTTAAATATTCATAATGATTATATAGGGTGCGATGGATAAATTGTCGTCTAAATTATCCAAAAATGAAAATAACACTGACGTCACATTTTAACAGATATATTTACCAAACTTACACCAAAATATCTTAAAATACTAAAGAGTAAATCTAAATAAATCGGCATTGGCTTCAACCACAGCCTCCATATGTCTTCGGAATCTCTTCTGGAATCTCTTCTTGTTTAAATTGGTGTATGTTGCCATAATCCTTGCCTTCAGTTCATCGTTGATGCTACAAGAAGTTTTATTGGTCTCTCGTCCAACTGCTGTCCACACATAAGAATCAAGGGGGTTGCAGTCCGGGGAGTTAGGTAGCCAGATGTAAGGGGTGTTGTGGCTGCAAAAAATGTCTGACAGACGTGACTGGTTTCTCCTGCTTGTGTACTGCTACCAGATATAAGGTCTCGCAGCAGTCATCCTCCTCAGCGCTACCTCCTCAAAGCACTTGATGTAGGCCTCTGTGTTGAGTCTGAGGCCATCACCAACAAATTCAAGAGTTCTTTTCTTATTAGAACGATCAGATTGAGTTTTCCGAGCTGTTGTATCTTCGTAATCGCCATTAGACTCATCCAAGGAGTACAGCATACCGTTTCCAAATTTTTGTGGAGAGAATTTCGTCATGGTGCTCTTATTCTCACATACGGTTCCCAGCTGACCACCCTACTATACTGTACAGTCTACAAAATAAAAAAAAAATATCAACGCGCATGTGCGAAATAAAAAAATACAAAATAGCGACAATTTACCGATCGCTCCCTTAAACAATTTTATATATTATTATAATATATTATTTTATTATATATTTTTAACAATATATATATATATATATATATATATATATATATATGAAATGTGTGTATGCCTGTGTGCCTTCGGTCAGTTACGTGCCATGCGTGAAACACGCTTAGGTGATCATGTATTTTTCCATACATGACTGAGGAGGCAGATTTTTCCCGCAGTAGGTTGCCATTTCTTTCTGCGGTAGACCAGTTGCCATCCAAGGCTATAGAAACCGGTCCGTCCTGCTATTTACCCATAGCTGGGAGAAGAAGAGGACTTATACCTTTCCCAAGTGTATTAGCACGTAAGTGAATGTAATGGATTCGAGTGGAAATCGAACTCGGGTCTCCGATTCCTCAATCCGAACCGCTTCGGTATGATTCCCTAATCTATAAATTACATGAGTTTCCTCATCGATTTTCGCCTCAACTTTAAACACAATCACTATTGTTGAGTGGAACACCAAACAGGTCGCCATTTGAGAATTGGGAAGACAGTGTTAAAATTCACGAAGTCAGGTGATATATCAGGAAAACGAATCTTCGGGTGTGATTTACTTTACAGACAAAGGCATTAAAAGTTGAGGAAATAAATTCTAACATTCCTGGCATTATTTATTTATTTATTCATTTATGTTTCTGTTTAAATGTCTTTCGTTTTTAGTTTGTCGTAAACAAGATATAAAACATTGAAACGTGCTACCATTTTTGCAAACAGTCCTTACGTTCTTCGAACTGAAAGTAATCTTTTGTTCAGCGGGATGACATTTCGTTTTGGATGATTAATATGGCATTTTCATTGGATAAGTGATGACGAAGTTTCGTTTTTATGCTAGTTTGGTTTAGTCTAGTAGCTAATTAACGGGTGGAAAGCACGAGTAGAATGCATATAGTGCGCCTGTGTGGAACTTATCTGCAATGTAAGTAAAACTTCCAGCCATCAAGACTGGCTCTGCCAAGATAGATCAGTCGCCAGACATTCGTTAATTCTTTATACCAGTGTCCTCCTTTAAAACATAACAAAATGCAGTAATTCTTCATTTAACGACTTATCCGTTTAACGACGCCAGGATTTAAGACCAGACATTATTCTTCTTCAATGTGCCGCCAAGATGATCATGTCACTCCACAATTTCCCGCCCTTTGTAGATCTTCGTGATGTTTATATTTTTCCAATCTGTCGTAATCCCTGTCTGTCAATCATTACTCATGCTCGTTTTACTTCTTCTTCTTGCTACTCAGTCGTAATTATTGCATTGAAAAAAGTTCGAAGTGTAACGGTTCATTGAAGTTAAGGTGAAAATCGATTTGGGAACTCATGCATATATATATATATATATATATATATATATATATATATATATATATATATATATGTGTGTGTGTGTGTGTGTGTGTGTGTGTGTGTGTGTGTGTGTGTGTACAGGGTGTAACAGCAAAATTGTCCAAATCGTGTAGCAGCATAATTATCCATCCCACAAAATGTAAAAAGAAAAAAAAACACTAAACTAATTTAGTTTGTTTTAAGCAGGTTTTCAGACATTACATTTAGCCATCTTGTCAACATTTGTCATAAGAATCAATGAAAAGCCCTTTGAGTTATTTAGCTAAAAAGAGAGCAGTTTAAAATTGTTTTGTGTCAGACCAAGCGTCTTTCCAACTAAGCAATGTTGAGAGGACAAAGATCATTCATGCCTTCCGTAATGGTACCAACATTCATACTCTGGCTTCCATCTTCAATGTCTATTCAAAAAGCATCAAGAGAACGGTGAATAAGTTTAGAAGTAGGGAATAGTAGAGCAGAAAACTAGATCAGGAGGTCACAAAACACCAAGAAGGATCATCTTTTCAACTTAGAGTTAAAGAGATTAATTAGAAAAGATCCAACACAATTCATAAAACATTTGGCAGATGAGAGAGTTTTAGCTATGACAGTCCAAAGATCAGTGAAAAACGACTTGAAAATAACATCGTACATGGAGCTGTTAGGCACCTTGTTACTACAGAACAGAAAGTTAGAAGGTTAGAGTATGTTATATATATATATATATATATATATATATATATATATATATATATATATATATATATATATATGAGGCGGGATGTGCGTGTGCGTAACGAATGCACGGACGCAATTTTCGACGGATTTGCACAAAATTTACATGCATATGCTCCAAGTTAGCGGGAAGGCCAAGACCGACTTTGCATTTCCCAACTCCCATCGATAGTGGAAGTAATCGATTTTTGCATGCTTCTACGGCACTTTTCATGTAGTTTGCGGCCATTTTCTACTGGCTGCCACAATTAGGCAGGAAGATTCTATTGGCCAGCGTGAGAGCCAACAGCTTACTGGCACGAATGTTAACTAGCATGCTAGCATGCAATGAAAATCGATAGCTGCATTCGTCACAAGTGGGAAAAATTTAAATCTGCATTGCACTTTACTCCAATTGGCTCATTCGCTTGCTTAAACTCAACGTTGATTCTGATTCCGCAGATCTGGGTTGGGAGGGGAAAAATATTTGTTGTTAACAGTCTTTTTCATTCGGTTACGTGTCCTTTTTTTTTAAAGCTGACCGTTTTGTGTTTATTTTGTCTAGTTCTTTTTTCGTAACAGATTTAATGTTTAGTATAGAGCCTAGAAAAAATTCGCAGTGTGAGATAGGCAAGAAGTAAGGCATGTAGCAACATCAGCACGGCAAAGGGCACTCCTTTAAAGGCAAGGAAGGGCAGAAATATTTTAAGTCAAGTGACAGTGATTGCCGTATGAGTCGTACGACTTTTGAATCCAGCACGGCAACGCCGGTCATGATGCCTGTATATATATATATATATATATATATATATATATATATATATATATATATGTATTTGAACTTTATTTCAATACTTCATGTGCTTCCGATCTTTAGATATTATTAATTAATGATGAACATTACACATCATTTTCTGATCGATTTCCTCACGATACTTCTGTTAAGCTTAGAGATTAATTATATATTCTTCTTGCTTAAAGAAGAGTCCTATCGTATTATAAAAACCTCGGAGGATTCCAGTTAGGTATCTTTAATCATTTCTTAGATATAACGGTTCAGTTGGACAATTTTGCTGTTATATCCGGTATATTCTTTAAAAATTCGTGATAAAAAAATAATACATATAAAATATATAAAAAATAATATACAAAATATATAAAAAACAATATATAAAATATATAAAAAATAATATATATTGCAATAGCCTAAACCTAAGTCGTGTAGAACGTTTTGAGTTGATTTTGAACTAGTTCACTATACTTGCTTTTCAGTACACAACTGTAATGTCTAAGGCAGATGTTCTCAACCAGGGGTAAATTTACCCCTAGCGGGTAAAAATTATATAGTCGGGGGTAAATAATTGAAGTACCTGATAATTTAAAAAAAAACGCCTGAAAGCCGATGATGATATGAGAGTAGCATTATCAGAAACTGCTCCTCGCATTAACAAACTGATTGACTCAATGAATCAGCAGTTTTCCCACTGATAATGCTTCTGCTGTTTCTGTTCATTATTTTTGTAATACAAATTAACTTTATAATTTTTTATTTAGAAAGGTTTGATTTTTTTTTTTTTTTTTGATACGAATGTATAATACTATTTTTATACAAAACCTAAAGTCCTAAACAATAAAAAGGTTCTTTTCTGACCTTCTTGTTTTTTCTGTCACTTTATGACATTGATGTACAAATGAATGATGGATTACTAATTTTTTTGATCAGAATACTGAATTTTTTCTAATTTTTAGTATTTGTCAGTATTTTTTATTTCTGTTTTGGTATTTTTACCAATGACTAATTTGCACAATTTTTAGTCACAATTAGACAGTATTTAATCATAATCATTCATTCAAAAAAAAATTTTTTAGTATTTTCCAAAATTTTTTAAATTGTCAAAAAACAAAAAATACGAAAAAAAAATTTTTTTGAATGAATGATTATGATTAGTATTAATTTGTAGATCTACTAATACAGCGGATAAAATGAATAATTTTATATTAATGACTACAAACGTTAATAATACTGAATTTTATACAGAGTACTAACTTATACTAAAAAATTAGTAGATTAGTACTAAATAAGAAATCAGTATTTTGAGTGTCGCTTAGTATTTTTTTTAGGCACAGTATTTTGACTAAAAAAACTCTTAGTATTTTGAATGAAAAAATCATTCATTCATTTAGTCACGAAATTGTACATCAATGCTTTATGATGGCTATGAATTTTTTGTATGGGAGTAGAGGGGTAAATGGAGAAATGCATAAAGCCGAGGGGGTCAATGATAGAGGAAAGGTTGAGAATGGCTGGTCAAAGGCAAGGGTCGGCAACCTACGGGCCGGATCCGGCCCGCGAGCCTGATTACCAATGACTATTTTTAACATGAGAGACGATATTCAAATGAAATTTCTTATATGTCATTTTCCATAGAATGTTTACACATCTCAGTGCACTAAAAATATTAGACTATCTGCCAGTTATCTTTCATGAGACTTATTTTACCAAGTTGCGTTGCCTACGTTTAATGTCAAATAATGGATACATATTTGTTATGACCCATGGCTACATTAAAAGATAACAGAAGCGAAAGGAACGATAAAATGAAAGGTAGCAGAAATCTAAAGACAGTTAAACATACGCGCATTATACATACATGCCTCATGAATGTGTAGATGATACCGCATGTGTACGTACCTAAGTGTATATGTTTGCAACTATTTGTTCTCGTATGTATGGGTATATGTGCTTCGTTTTTTGTTTGATGTGTGTGTGTGTGGTTCGTTTGTGGAACAATTTTCAATAACAGTTTCAAACCTACACGTCATAATTTCATCCATTTCACTTCGGTTGATTTTTTTCACTTTGAAGTATTTTGACGTTCCTTAAGGAAAAATAATTTTTGTTGGTGTTTTTTTAATTTTAGATTTTCTTTTGTTTTTCTGATTTCTCAATATTTATTTTCATTATGGTTTTAAGTATTTAGGTTGACAGGGGTCTGCATATGTAATTTTCCTTAATTTTTCATTAATGGCCTTCGTCCGGCCCGCGACCCGTCATTATATGACGATCCGACCCGCGGGTTCGAATGAGTTACCGGCCCCTGGTCTAAGAGATTTAGAAATATCTATCTATATAGCGATGTCAATGATAGTATGAAGCCCAAAATGCTGACAATCAATGGGATATTGAAAGAAAAGACGGTTAAGGGAAGCATTCTTTGCAATAAAGTGCTCGCTACCAAAGATAGAGCATTAACAGGATAAATATAAGTAAAAGTTTGTCACTTAGCTGATTGATGCTATCTTCAGCGTCCCGACTCCAGAGTTTCGTAGACGAAAATTGATGATACCTCCTAAAGAGCGCACGGACACATCAATCAGTTAAGTGACAAATCTTTACTCATAGTTATGAATTTATATATATATATATATATATATATATATATATATATATATATATATATATATATAAAATTATGTGACTTCCGTTAGTCTGTCCGTCCGTCATACCTACTAAAAAGGCCATACACTGACTGATCGAAAGCAAATTTTGAGGGGAATTGCAAACAGGTATGGTGTTACTAATGAGCTTAGTACAATAAATTTTCACGATTTTTTTTATGGGGGGGTATTAAAAGTTTTATTATTTAACATACAAAATATTTCCACTATTTGAAAAACAATTTAATCAATAATACTAAATACTGTGGCGATTTCGACACGCATCTGCGTGTTGCAAAAAAATTCTAGAATTAAAAATGTAAGGCGGGTTGTAAAAGTGGCATTAATGTTATTTGAAACTTGGTTGATACAAATCCATTACACAGGCATGAAAAAACGGTAAGCAACGTGGTACTTGGAAATGGAAGCCGGTTGTTAATTGAAGCGTAACTACATGCACTATTAAAAGCATTTCCCCAATTTTATTCGATCTTACAATATCGAAGAATAGCCACAAAGAAACTAGCACGTTCTACTTCCTTTCTATCTCTGTCTACAGGTATATTATTCGATATACATTTTTTTTAAATAGGTGGGATCCTTAGCTTATTGCATTTTGTCACACTCACAAATACTTGTTCTTAGACAATCCCTCTTAGTTCTTTGAGCCATGAGCTCCACTTCGTTAGAGGCTTGCGGACATATAGCGTTGAAACACCGGTTCTCATACCATCAACGAAGTTAAGCAACGTCAAGACTGGTTAGTATCTAGATGGGTTACAGCTTAAGAATAAGCAAGCTTGGCCGTGCGTGTGGTGTAATGGATGACGACGCGGAATTGAAAACTGAAGAGCCGAGTTCCAGTCCCGGTCTGGTTCGTCATTTTCACATACATGCAAATTTTCACTTGGAGAAGGTATTAATCCACCTCTTCTACCCCAGCTATGGGTTAGTATGACTTGTGTTAGTAAAATCATTATTATCCCACCAAAATTCTGACAGTATAAAAAATATTTTCTGACTTTAAAATAACGTGCAAAAGGCTGCTAAACCGTAAAAAAATAAAGAAAGCAATCAATCCACTAAGTTAATTCACTTCTATCATCATTTTTCCTTGCCTTCACAATATATATATATATATATATATATATATATAATAAAAGAATATCAAACACTTAAAATCCCATAGGTAATAATTTTTATTTCATGAGAGCTCTAAAAAGCAGTAGCTCTCAATCTTCAAGACCTACAAAGAAAAAATCACAAATGAAATGGAAAAAATATCCCCGGTTAAAAACAAGAGATATTGCTATCTTTTTTAGAGAGTGGGACGGGGAAAAAGGCAGAGAGTGTTGACCTATTTTGACACATTGACCGCAGTATGTCATTTAAAGATGGTGGAAGGACTTAATTTGTATTTAGTTCATTGTGAATCTGAAACAATCCCGTCTGTTTCTGTCAAAGGCCAAATTTTCATTCAACAAATTATTTGTAAATAATATTAAACGATAACATTTTTAAAGCTTTCGAAATTAGCGAAAATGTTTTCATAAGCTTTTTATATAAGTAACTAAGAAATTTAAATTAAAATACTTGCTTATATCTAGAGTGTCTCAGATGTATTTATTAATATTTTGCAGGATATGAAAGTACTTTAAACTAAGGAAAAGTTAGATCTGGGTTTATTCCCTGTATTTCATTCAACAAATTCTGTAAATAATATTTAAAAAAATGTCTGGTTTTGAACCATTTTGCTGGCTTTTGACATAGAGCTGTCCCTGGATCTATATCCTCCTAGGAATTACATATGTATTACCATATTGTATCATTATATATATATATATATATATATATATATATATATATATATATATATGTTGTGGATTCCGGGATGAAATCCGGTCTCAAATGAATGACAAACGCAGGAATGGAATATAGCAAATAAATGTATTGACGTAATAATACAATTGGTAATACGGTTAGTACATCCAGAAATGCGGTTAGTAGCAATAATAATATATATACAATCTGGGAAATTCAGTATCGAAGTATGACTTCCTTCTGAGTCTACGAGCTCGCAACTGTGACTCCTACAAAGCGATTACCTCACTCTCTTACTGTATCACTGTCTGACTGTATCACTCTGACTCTCTGTAACTCCCGGGTATCCACTGGCAGCAGTACAAGTACACACTGGGCGAGTATGAAAAAGGGGTGGACCCTTAACACCCACCTCCTTAGATCCCTTTTGTGGGGAGTTAGTATTTTTTTCTCTTATGGTCGATAACCAGAGGTTCGGTAAATTTTCTCTTCCTGTTTTAAATGATTTCTTGGGTACAATAGGTGTATACTGGTTTTCGTTCTTGTTTGGCAATAATTTGTCAAACACAGACTGTATTTTTAATTTTGTCCTCTGCATAAATTCATCCTTTTCCGTTTCTCTTCTTATCTCTCGCAAAGTCACAGGTAGTTCCTTTACTGCCTTGTATAACTCTTTACTGTTTTCATCTATGGTAGCAAATGGCACGTTTCGCTTCTTTTTAAAAATTGGTTGGACGTTTTCTTTTAATTTAATTCTGGCCTCAAATTTGTTGCAACGTCCCAACCCGCTCGAAAATACCTCAGGGAAATTGGGTATATAATTCTTCTTTTAACTTCATAGTATCTGATGGTTCAACCTCTAACTTTTTGCAAAAAGAGGTAGATCCCAAACGTTAAACTTCTGCATCCAGTCGATACCTACTAGATTTTCAGTATCTTTCATGACGTATATCTTAAGTTTTTTTTTTTGTTGTTTTGCCGTGAAATTTAACATTCACGATTATTTCTCCTTCGAATTTTATTCGCTTGCCTGTAACCGACTTTGCAATTTTTTGTGTATGTAACATGGTTGGTCTGTTAAGTTTTCTCCATGTCTGTAGGTTGATTATCGTGAGGTCGGAACCTGAATCCAGTTGCAATTTTATCTTTTTATTTAAAATTTCAAGTTCCACATATTTCCTTATGTTGGTATTGTCTTCGTTATGCATCCTAGTAGCTCTTATTCCACTAGTATCTTTTCTCTCCCTACATTGGGATGCCATGTGGCCCATTTTTCCACACTCAGGACAGTTTTTATATTTAAAATGGCAATACTTGTTCCAATGTAGTCCTCCACATCAATAACATGCTGAGGTGGGGGGCTTATATTTGCTTCGATTTTCGTCATATATTTAAGTAAATGCTCTGTTTATAATAAACAGTATTAAACAATATTTACCGGCCTGAATGTCCGATCGAACCTGTATCCTATACGGAACCGTAATTTAGCTTGACGTGCATTAACCGATTTTGACACAGAGGAGCGTTCGATTAGCAAGGTCGAATTTTACTGTATTTGAAATTCAATCTTCTATGAATCTCTCACGTACATTCATATCTTCTCATGGCGTATCAAATGTAAACAAATGACGTCACACATTATGAAATGGACAAATATTTAAGTAAATGATATGTTTATAATAAACAGTATTAAACAACATTTACTTAAATATTTGTATCTATAAAAAGAATGTATAAACATAAAAATGTCTTAAAATAATTGTCGGATATATTATATTATATATATATATATATATATAGCGGGGTTCATTGAACAAACCGGACAAGGCATTTTTCTTGTACATGGTTTTTCTTTTCTCGATTACTTCATATATATACTGTGACCCTTCAGGATGCTGGGGAACATGGCTCTCCTCAATCTCCAGTGTTATGTAGTCCTTAATGAGTTTTGTCCGTATTTATCTCTTCTAAATTATGTTCATAACTGATGTTATTAAGGGTTAGTTTCCTGTTGTATTTTTTAAGAGATACATCACATTTAAACGCTTTTTGAATGCATATATCATAATCGTGTTCGACAAGAAACGCTTATGCGTTTAGTATCTCGAAAGTAGATTACTTTGAAGGAATATCCGTTTTCCTAAAGATACTGACAGATCGGTAAAACATGTCAAAATTAATGCTTTTAAAATGCATGTTAAATATATAAAGCAGTTTAGAAAACTTTTATAGATAGACAAGACCGTGTAAAATAAATCCATTGATTCTGACCAATTTATGTATTTTTCCATATTTAAATGAACTACTCCCCTATCTTACGAATATGTTACAAAACAGTAAGCATTATAACGGTCACTTTTTAATCTTTAATCTTTGACGAGTAGTGTATATAATGACTAACCGCTCGTATCCGATTACGCCTGTCTACTATGCCGGCTAGTCAGTCCCTTTTGCAGACATCTGCTTAGGCACATTATTGCTTTTTCTACACACCCCCAGAGCCCACCTATGGTTTATACTGCAACTAAGCTGAGCGAACCTTAGCTACAGTTTCTGAGAGAGACCGGCGTAATCAACAGTCTGAACAAATCCTAGGTCACGAAGACAGCCATAGACGGCCAACAAAACAGTCCCCAATTTCAAACGTATTTTGAATTCCAGGGACGTTCCAAAGGTGTCCCACGCTGGGGTCGCCTCTCCAGGCCGGTAACACTAAGAATCGGAAAGTGATTCTTCTCAATAAGTATTTGCTTTATACAGAGTGCGATGGGGTAAATTGTCGCCATTTTATATTCTTAATTTGGTCCATGCGCGTTTATTTGATTTTGTCAACTGCACAGTATCGGCAGGGTTGGTTGGGCGCCATCTGCGAGAAAAATGATCACCAGTTGGAAACGGTATGCTGTACTTCTTGGCATTCGCAGTGGAATCTCTAATAAAAAAATTTCAGAGTGTTTAGGTGTCGATCTGAGGACAGTGCAGATGATTTGGAAAGAGATGGATGAGTTTAATGGTGATTACGAAGGTACGACAACTCAGAAAACTCACTCTGATCGTTCTGATAAAAAAGAACCCCTGAATTTGTAGGTGAGGACATCAGACTCAACACGGAGGCCTACATCTAGTGCCTTGAAGAGGTAGTGTTGTCCTGGGTCAAGAGGATTGCTGCTGGAAGATCCTATGTCTGGCAACAGGACTCTGAACCATGCCCCACAAACAGGAGAACTCAGTCATGGCTGTCAGACAATTTCTACGACGACATCACCTCTTAAATCTGGCCATCTAACTCCCCAGACTGCAACCCCTTTGATTATTTTCTGTGGGGCATAGTTGAGCGAGATAT